>CACVCL010028232.1:0-111157 GCA_902729485.2 Mus minutoides
TCTCTCTTTTGTGAACATCTCTCTTTTGTTTGAGAGACTCTTTACAGCATCTGTCATTACACAAATGACTTTGAGTAAGAGCCAATAATTAGCACAATGGATATTTAATATTTTCATGCAAGTTGTTTTTAATAGCCTTTAATCTTCATTAATCATGTAAATTCACTGAGAATGCCAACATATCCATGAGGAACCATATCTTAAGGTGCTTTATAAAACCACAAAGTTCACCCAATTTCAACAAATTGTTTCACAGAGTGAAAGTAACTTCAAATGAACACACACATAAACAGACATGGTGTCTGATTGTGACCCTAGTGAACTGTTTTTGCAAATTCTTAGATGCTGCTTGTTCTGCCATGGAAGAACAGTTTAGGTTTTCTATTATTAATAATACAGCAAATTCCCTCAAATATTTATGATTTTGAAAGGCTTATAAAGTCTCAGTCGGTGGGACTGTTTATGGTCCGTAAGACTCCAGTAAGAAGAGCATCGCCTGAGGCGAAATGTGTTTTGCTTTGGCTCAGTACTTATCCCAGGACAGACCAAATTTATAGAAAAGATAGCTGCCACAAGAAACAATGTATCAAAAAATTTTTAATACATACTTTTTCTAATTTGTGTGCTTTGGGAGTTTTAAAATAACAGTCACTTTGAAAGACAACTTCTGTTCCCTTTCTGCTGCACACAGCCCTCCCCACACCTTGCAGCTTGCATGCTTGCTTCCCTCTGCAGCCCACACCAGCACATTCATCTGCAGGCATGTTCTGTGATGGAGATGCTGATTTTCTTCTTATAGGGTGAGGCTCCTGTGCATGACGTTCTGGATGAGGACCAAGGAGCCTTACAGCCATTTACTTCTGCAGGCTCCTATGGAGGAGTAGACCAGAATAATAAAGCTTTGTTTTGGATAAAATTTGCATAATTATAAGCCTGCTATACAGATTATTTAAAATACGACTTGCATTAGATTTGTCAATACAAAAGCTAACACGAAAAATTGAAAAATTCACGCAAATATAATAGGTATAAAAGTCAGAAGAAACCTAACCACGGAGAGAACTGTTACTACCGCCTTGCATGTTCTGAATGATTTTTATCTCTTTTGTCTGCTTCAACCAGTTATGATCATAAGGAATACAGGTAGTAT
Source organism: Mus minutoides (assembly GCA_902729485.2). Taxonomy (NCBI): domain Eukaryota; kingdom Metazoa; phylum Chordata; class Mammalia; order Rodentia; family Muridae; genus Mus; species Mus minutoides. Next base: position 1,151 of record CACVCL010028232.1, read on the forward strand.
CATGAGTGAAATAGAGATGTCCAGATAAGTGTGAATTTCAGATAAGCAATAAAGGCCCTTTTAGTGGTGGTACATCCCAAAGATTATGTTACACTCACGATGGAAATGTTTTCACTGTTTATCAGAAATCCAAATTGAACTGATCTGGAGTTCAATTGTTAAACCTGGCAAGTCTAAGTAGCTGCTTTCCCCAGCAACATTTTTAAAACTACAAAAGAAAACAAAAATGTAAACCCTTGACTCCCTTTGGCAACTCTCCTTGGTTCATTCTGCAAACCCATGAATGAATAATTGGAACAAATTTTGGTATTTTTCAAACAAACATGAATGAAAGTATTTCAAAAGTAGCAGTGTCCTTAGCTCCTTTGGGTCTTCCTGCCCTCCCGAAAACATTTTGTTAAGAGGAGTGAATACCCACAAAGGCCAGAGTAAAGCAAGCCAGAAACACTGTTGAAGTTATAGGTTTTCAGGCTGCCAAGAATTAGCTAAAATATTGATGAAGTGATCCAGGCTACAGACAACTTCTTACCTTCCAGCTTGGCAGCTGGCACTATACAGGAGCTGTATCTTCCTGTAAGGACATGTGTAGGTTCATGTGTCCACTCTGTCTGATGGAAATCTCATTGACAAGGGGTGGAGGATAGATATTCTCCAGCCAAAAAGTTGAGCAAGTTTCTCTGCCTGCCTATACTTCTGATAGTCTGACTGGATCATCTCTGATAAGACCGAATGGGAGCACTGCCGTTACTTTTCCAAAGGATTTTCTGTGCTCTTCTTGCTACCAGGACACCTGCGGGAATGGAGGACTCTGTGTTGCTAGAGGGCTTTGGCTGTACCAATCGGTAGAGAGAGATAGCAACTGGGATTGGATGACTAGTCAGACAAGATGGAGGGCGCACATCCTGGCGTTTCTAGGTAATAATAGTTGTGTATGTCAGGGCATTGATGTCACTTTAAGAACTATAATAACTTTCTGGGGGAAGATAATCAAATGGATTTCTAAGATTTGTTAAGCAAGGAAGAGTTTTCTAATAAAATGTTCAAGGCTACTTTTCTTCTGGTCTTTTCTTGTCCAGAGTCAGTGCAAGGAGATGTTGTTACCATGGCAGCAGTGGCCTTTTGCTAATTTTCAAGGCCAAGAGGACTGCCCATACAGTAGAAGAGATAAAAAACATAACTAGAAAGGGATGTAGTCTCTCTTTTTCTCTTCTGACTTCTACTCAAAGGACCAGCTATTCTTTGGACCTTGGGAATAAACGCTCATTGCCTTGTGGCATTTAACTGAAGGAGAGGGACTGTCTCCTGCTTGTTGTGGCTTCTCTTTAGCCTTGAAACTGAAGGATACCCAGATAGTTGTGTACATTCCTTAAAAATGTCATTGGGCTAGAGAAGACCTATTATTAAACCGTTGACCTGCTTTTACCCATCTGCTGGCCAACCTCAAGGTCATGCCTAATTAAAGAGATCCTTTTCCTGTCTGGGAAGTGATTCAAAAGAAAATTCCTTCCATGGACGGGTGTCCCCAGCTTTAACTACCTGATCGGGGTCAGGAGTAATCTCTCTCTGTTCCAGGGGGACAGGGACTGGGGTGCTGTGGAGGAAAAACAATAAGAGTCTCAGTACTTGCCCTCAGGGAGCACATCTGGTTAAGAAAACAGACTGTGATAAAGTGGTTTCAGATTCAGAGTATTAGCAAAGCCCAGATGTAGAGATGGAAGGCTAAGGGCTTTCTATGTTGGGGTGGTGTGATGCTGTTTGCTGGGAGAGATGATACTAACATCAAGTCTAAGGCTAGGTGGTAATGCTGTGGTAGAGCACCTGCCCAGTGTGTTAGCAAGGCCCAGGGTTCCAGCCCCAGGACCCCAAAGGCACACCATGCTACTGGAGGCCAAACCATCCCTAGGAGTGAGCTAAGTAGCAATGCTATTGAGAACAGCACTGATAACATGGAATCAGGGAGGTGGTTGTATGTTGCAAATCACTGTATCTGGATTTTGGAGCAAAAGAGTGAATAAGTGGCCAGAGCCCTGAAGAGGAGAGTCGGGGAAGATCTTGAAGGGCTTGTGAGCTGTGCTATGGGACTTTGAATTTTGTATTGGGCTCCCTGTAGAGTTTATGAATATCCGGATTGCATTTATATTTCAGAAAGATAACATTTGCAATAGCAACAATGTAAAAAAAGAACTAGAGAGGGTTAAACAGAGACTGGAAGACTAGTTAGAAAAAGCATGAAACAAAGGCAACAATGACTAGTGCAGATGCACATGCTGTTTATAGCAACAGAATTTGGGAGTGAATGGGTCAGGGAAGGCAAGCCAAATAACTCCCAAGTTACTCATTCCTGACATTGATGGATGCTGATTTTGTTCACAAAGAGAGAACAAAAGGGTAGACTGACTTGAGTTAGAACTTTTGCATCTGAGATTAACATGCGTTAAATATCGAAGTAAATCTTCAAACTTAGAATGAAGGCTAGTTGAATCATGACTTTGCAAATCAGAAGCATTTTAATAATGAGGTATTCTGTCAGTTAGATATTAAGTTTTTTGAGTCTGGGGTCTCCCCAGGTATTTAGGAATCTAGTGGGCAGGAGCAGGCTTTAGTAAAATTTTCTGTTTGTTTGTTTTGTTTTTGTTTTTGTTTTGTGACAATAGCCCTGGCTGTCCTGGAACTCACTTTGTGTACCAGGTTGGCATGAACTCACATAGATCTACCTGCCTCTGCCTTCTGAGTGCTGAGATTAAAGTGCCACCATGTCAGTACCAGCATACATTTTTTCCCCCAGAATTGTGTCTAGATTGATAACATTTTAAAGAAATATGTACATACACACACACACACACACACACACACACACACACACACACACACACCTGCCATGGCATGGGTGAGGAAGACAGACAACACCTTGGGGGATCTGGTTGTCTTCTTTACCGTATGGGTCCTGGGGTTTCAACTCAGATTTTCGTGCTTGGTAGCAGATGCCTTTACCCACTGAGCCATCTAATTAACCCTCAGTATAAAAATCTTAACATTATTTTATATGGCATTTAAAAAATATAGATTTTTACACATCCATATTTCTTATTTTTAATATCTCATTATGGTCACAATTCAGGAAAATAGTAAAACTAGTGATAATCTATTTTATACTAGAGGACGACGTCAGCTAAACGGCTTTCCTGAGGTTACTGGCTTAAAGTTATTCTGGCCTGCTGCGACTCCTGTCACAATGGGGTCTCTTACACGGCAGCATTACATTGCATAACTAGCCACACCTTCCTTCCTGGAGCTGGCCAGCTTGGATGCCTTAAGAGTTTTCCAGCCTGAAGGTAACAGAACCCACATGAAGAGGAGAGTACAATGTGCTTGTCGTGTGGAACCAGAAAAGTTCTCATTTTGTTGCAAAGTCCATCCTTCATTCCTGCTTATTATCTGGAATACACTGAAAAAAAAAATGCATGCTTACAGAAAGGATTTTAATTGCCTGGGTCCTGGATAATGTCTTTCTTTTGCTGCGATGCAAATACAGTAGTACACTGTCCTTGGACCTCCTCAGCTGTGAGTGAAGGCCCTAGAACTGGGGTCCGTTAGAGGGATAAGAAAACTCCTCTAAGTTTTCAGGAGAATTCTCAAACTACACTGCCAGAAGTCTCAGAAGTAATTCGGCAGCCCCTGAGTGCCAGGCAGGTCCTTTTGAACAGTGGATTGGTGTCCATCAGAAAGCAGCGACTCTGGCTTGTGCAGCTGGCGTCACCTGTACTGATTAAGATTGCCGTTTCCCATCAGGATGAGTTCAGAAGAATGAACCTTCTACGCAACTGTTTTAAACTACATTTCTACCTAAGGCTATGTGGGTTCCCTCCAAATTATTAAAATGCATCTTTGGTATCGAGGCTCCTCTCCTACAGGAAGTCCACAACATCTGTGATCAAGATACAGAAGTGCCCTGCATCTGGAATAGCATGCTGGCTAGCTTTATGTCAATTTAACACAAGCTAGAGTTATTTGGAAAGAGGGATCCTCTGTTGGGAAAATGTCCCAGCAGATTGGCCTATGCACAAGCCTATGGTTCAATTTCTTGATCGATGAGAGATGTGGGAAGGTCTAGCACACAATGGGCAGTACCTACCACTCCTGGGCTGAGGTCCTATGTTTTAAAGAAGCAGGCTGAGCAAATCCTGAGGAGAAAGCCATTAAGCAGCATCCCTCCATGGCCTGTGCGTCATTTCCTGCCTCCATGGCCTGTGCGTCATTTCCTACCTCCATGGCCCGTGCGTCATTTCCTGCCTCCATGGCCCGTGCTTCATTTCCATGGCCCGTGCTTCATTTCCATGGCCCGTGCGTCATTTCCTGCCTCCGGGTTCCCGACCTGCCTGAGATCCTGCTGTGACTTCCCTAGGTGACAAATTGTTATCCCCAAGTGTAAGTGAAATAAGCCCTTTTCTCCCAAATTGCTTTTGGTTATGGTATTTATCACAACAATAGAAAGCACAACTTAGACGCCTATCTGGTATGAAAATACATCGCAGGAGTCCTTAGATGGTTTTGTGCTGCGTAGTGTCTGCTAACTCTTAGTCCCAGTTTGCAGGCATCATTCAACCTTTCATGCTCCACGGCTCAGAGGTTCAGAGAAACACAGATCACTGAATCATGATCTGGAACATGAACTCACGGTGCAGCTAGAAGTCAAAGCACACTCTCTGAGTTTTACTTGGGCGCTTTAGCCCATTGAACCATGCTCAACCAACCTTAGAATGCCTCCCATCTTCTCTAAGTTGATTCCAGTTTCATTACTTCTACTTTGCATATTCTGACAAAGTCCATTAAACAGAGAAGACAGATCCTACTGCACGCTCCCCGCACATTTAATTCTACTCAAAACTGAATAAGAATGTGTCTTTTACTTTCCGATACACATTTTCAAATATATCTGGTTTAACAGACGTTCTTAGTTTTCACAAGTCAACGCGGGTGGCCATGGGAAGAAGGAACCCACACGGTTGAATGGATTGGTGCTAGAGAGCAGCCTGCATTATATATAAATCTTTCCCCTGAAGGTTTGTGTGTATCTATCATCTCAGCTCTCAGAGCCAAGTCAGCCCAAATCAGAGCATTAGCATTAGTGTCCTGCCTTGGAATTGTTCTTTGAACATTCCTGGACTTACTCTGGGGTCTCCTGCTACTCAGGAAACAGTCCCCAGGGAAAGAATCCAGGTAGGCTGAGTATGACCTTCCTAGCAGAGCATCTCTGCTCACATGGGTTTGATATTATGTTCCTGGAAAGGGTCATTTGCTGCATTTACACCAGAAAGTTCTAGCATAACAGCTGCAGAGTCAATGAGGTGTTGAGATGATTTTTTTCAGTGTTCTCTTTGTGTCTCTTGTCATGCTGTGCAGACATTGCTAAAATGTGAGCACTTTAGTACATCTGGAAAGCCAGACTCTCTATAGTACCTTTTTCCAAGGATGTGATGTAGGGACCTTGTGAGATTAAATAGGGAACGTCCATTGCCTGGTTTGCCTCCACAAGCCTTAGCTTCCTCGTCTCCATTCTGTAGGACTTGGAATTCTTGTTTCTCCTCTGTCTCAGGTTTCTGGTAGAGAAGTCAATTTTGATATCTATTTAGTACCACACTAGAGTCAGGGCTAGCCTGCTCCTAGTGGTATTTCCAGGCTTGACCTTTGGCAATAACTTATCCATAACTTAGTGAGTCATCTTGCAGTCAACTGCTTCTGCTGAATGATTGGAAAAATGTTATTCCCTTTACAAGCACAGTGGAACACATTTGCTTCTGAGGCCAGAAAGCTCAAAATCAGTTTTTGCATCTAAATTGTGATAGTATTTCTTAGTTTAGGCTTATCATTTTTAGCAGTTTACTATTTGACACTGTATTTATTTTGATCTTCGTATTTCACTGTATGCCTTCTTGAATATTTGGAAATAATAAGCAAATCATTGTCAAAAGTAAAGACAGCCTTCCACACACCCTATGCTCTTGGAAGTGGACTAGGGCTTTCTTATACTTTGCTAAAGGATTTCCTGTGCTTGAAAAGTCTTTCCATCCTCAGTCCACCAAGATAGTAACACACTTACAGCACAGGTTCCAGGCTAGCCAAAGCTTGTCTGGAATGGTCATCTTTATCTAGCACTGAGGGCAGGAAAAGTGCTCTAGCCTCACATTGGGTGTGAGTCATGAGAGATTCTGAAGTCATTTAGTATGAAGAATGTCTATACTGGGAAGATGGCTTAGTGGGTAAAGTATTCGATGCTCAAACGAGGACCAGTGTTCAAATTCTGAGCATCCACATAAAAGCTGGTGTGACAAGGCATACCTGTAATCTAAGGACAGGGAGGTGACAGGTGGATCCCTGGGCAGTGGGACAGTTTTGGTGAAATGGAGAGATACAGGGTCAGTGAGAGATTCCGTGACAAAATATAAGGTAAGGAGAGATTGAGGAAGAGATCCAGCATTGACTGACCTCTGGCCGCCACATGTACAGGCACACAGACACACAGACACACACACGCATACACACACTCACATAGACACACATGCACGAGAGAGAGAGAGAGAGAGAGAGAGAGAGAGAGAGAGAGAGAGAGAGAGAGAGAAACAGACAGAGAGGAACAAAGAGACAGAAAGACAAAGAGAGACGGAAGACAGACAGATACAACTTCCATCATAGGATCTAGTTAGAGGGAAACACTCCAAATTTTCTGATGAAACAAAATCTAAGAGCATAGACCAATAAAAAAGTCGAAGCTGCTTTTGAAACAGGTGTGGTTTGGTTGACGCTCTGCCTATCAGCAGTGGGACTGGTTAGTTCAGCTGCACTGCAGTCACAGATCCCTCAGCTCCACAGATGAAAGAGCAGCTAGAGATTGCCTTTGGCTCAAAGGATCAGAGCAACACCAGCAGAGACATACAGGACTTCATTGTCTCAAGCACAAAAAAATCTAGAGTAAACAGCCCAAGACTCAGCCTTTCTTCTTGGCTACCATTAGCTCCACCTCTCTTCCTCAGGTTTGTAAGATACCTCATATAGTACCAAACATGTTAAGAAGAAGAAATGTAAAAGGAAAGGAGTGGAGGCCAACTGAATTCATTTATCCTAAACAGTTTCCTAGCAAACCACCTGCCAACAGCCACTTACTGATTATACCTATGTCATTTGGACATCTAGAGTTAGAGTTACAAGGGAAGCCAGGAAACTGTATGTGTGTGTACTTGCATTTGGGGTTTAGACTGGATATTTTACTTTCCCTGTACAAATGTAAGCCTCCATTAGTAAGAAAGAGGGAGAAAGAGATACTGTGAACTCAGGCCTTCTACAGAGAAAAATATGCTTTCTGGGTGATATGGAAGTAAGAACACAAAACCTTTTCTCAGCTTTCTGGGTTCCTCCATAGCTGTCTTCAAACACACCAGAAGAGGGCACCAGATCCCATTACAGATGGTTTGTGGCTGCTAGGAATTGAAATCAGGACCTCTGGAAGAGCAGTGCTCTCAACTGCTGAGCCATCATCTCTCTAGCCCCATGATTTTTTTTTTTTTTTCTGTGAAGATATACAATGACTATGGCAACTCATGACAAATGCATTTGATTGTGGCTGTATAGGGGGTTGCTCTGGTGCTGCTCTGTATTTAAATACTAAATACTGGCCCTCAAGATCTGGTTGCCCTTATGAGGAAATTTTCATTTATACTAGCTTTTGTTTGTGGAAACTTTGATCTCCAAGTTAATTGGTCTATAAAAAGCTAACACCTATGATTAGGCAATAGAAAGAGGTAGGTGGGTTTTCAGTTACCTGGCTGGGTAGTGCAGGTAGAGACAGAAAAAAAGAAGAAAGGACACAGAAGAAGAGGAGGCTACCATGGGAGGAAATATACCATAACCATGAGAAACAGTAAGTAACAAGGAATATGTGGTAGGGATGTAAGTTAGAATAGCTTCAAAAACCTGCCCAAACTAGGCTTGTAAATAAAAATACCTGGATTGTATGTCTTTTATTCAAACTAGGTAGAATTTTAATTCCATTTACAGGACTGCCTTATAGTTCAGAGGTATAGTCTATTATTATCATGACAGGAAGCATGATGGCACATCAGGCAGACAGCAGGAAGAGAGAGAAGTTGGGCCTGGCTTGAGCTTTTGAAACCCCAAAGCCCGTTTCCAGTGACACACTTCCTCAAACAAGGCCACACCTCTAAATCCCTCTTAAGTAGTGCCACTCATTGATGAGTCTATGGGGGAAAACCCACATTCTGTAACTCAGTTTCTGCCCTTCTCTCCTTCTTTCCTTCCTTCCTTCCTTCCTTCCTTCCTTCCTTCCTTCCTTCCTTCCTTCTTCCTTCCTCCCTCCTTCCCTCCCTCCCTCCCTCTCTCCTCCCTCCCTCCCCCCTCTCTCTTTCTTTCTCTTTCTTTCTTTCTTCCTTCCTTCCTTCCTTCCTTCCTTCCTTCCTTCCTTCCTTCCTCTCTCTCTCTCTCTCTCTCTCTCTCTCTCTTTCTTTCTTTCTTTCTTTCTTTCTTTCTTTCTTTCTTTCTCCCTCTCTCTCTCTGCTGATTATATAAAAGAAAATAACCAGATAGTATCATTTTAAACTGTATTCCTTCACACAAAAAGTTTTTTCTTAGTTAAATTTTAAAGTTTTTACAGCTAAATGGTATAGAGAGCAACAAGGTTTCTCACATAATATTTAAACTTTGATAAACGCTTGCTTTTTTTTTCATGTAAAATATATTTGGGTTTAGTACTGAGAAAACAGGCTGATTCATGCAGCACTGTAGACACTGCTTAGTTTCAAGTCCCTGGGCAGCCTCAGCTAGATGGAGACCTGCTTAGTGATTGCAGTACTTTACACTGACAGGGTGGCCTGGAGTATCCCATCTCTAGGTTCTGAATTACTGTGGGTGTCCATGAGCTATGGTAGAGAAGGAAGTTAGGCACTCTTTAAGAAAAAAAAAATCACATCTGATATTCAATGTTTCATCCCCACCCAGACCCTCTAAGAATGCTCTTTCCATCCCTATAATTATCCCTCAAATGAAGCCTGTTGGATCAAGCACCCCACAGACAAGTGAATTGAGTGAGGGTGTTTTAGGAAGTATGATCAGAGGAATAGAACAGTATTCTGAATCTATGGATTATAAGATTGCTTCTCAACCTTTCTGACAACCCTGCAAGCTTGGGGGAAGTTGGTCAAGGCATCAGAAACGTGGTGGTTGACTCTGTAGTGACCTGCAGTAAACACAGTAATGAGAAACAAACTTCTTGTTTTTATCACAACCAGCCCTACTTTTCAAAGTGCTTTAGTTTATTTCTAGTTTCACCACAATCTTTGTAGTGATGGTTTCTGACAGTGTTTACGGTTTAGAACAAATCAGCACTGCTTGTCCTACAGCAGTCATAATAGTAGATGCCTCTACGTGATCTTAGTTCCATGAAAAGGGAAGAGAAAGGAAACCATGATTTCTAGCACATCCCGGCCCTTAACTTTTGCTTCTAGAAAAATCTTAATTCTCATTTAGACTGTGATTGTTATACTGCTCTGTTAAAGGGTATCTCTATGTAGTCCTGGCTGTCTCCACTTCCCTTCCCACCCAACTTTCATGTGCTTTCTCTCTTTCCTTTCCTCTCTCTCAAAAACAAAAGAGAAAAAAAAGTAAAACAAACAAATAAAGGAAGACTCAATAACTATACAAACGCATGAACAGACAACAATAAGAAAATCCAAACCAAACCAAAACCAAAACCATACAAGCAAACCAAAAAAAAAGCTGACCTCCAAAAAAGCCTGGTTCTTTGTTGGTGATCTACTAGAATGTGGTTTATATGCCCAGCACCACTCCATTGGAGAAAACTGGCCTTGCCTTTCTCAGTAGGTATCAATTACAAATAGCTCCTTTGTTAGGGCTAGGGAAATAGACACAAGTCCTATCTCAAAGCAAGACTGTTTTTTGTGTTAAGCCTGACTGATTGCCATTGATTATTTTGTAGATACTTGGAGCTTGTGGGTGTAACTTTACAAAGACAAGGAGAGAAGGAATTCAAGGTGGCTGTATTCTCTCACCATCAGGATTATGTGCTGTGTGTCATAGACAATGAGCGAGTATTGAACTGACACAAGAAATTAGATTCAGAGAACTGAATGACCTACCTCACACTACAGGAACAGAAGTATGACAAGAGAATAGATTGGGGGGGGGGGAGCACCAAGGTCAATGAGGAGACAATTACCATTGTTCTTGCTCATCCACCAAAACAAGATGGTAGGACTATTGCTGAGGATATCATCCACTCCGGATACAAGAAACAGAAACTAACCTGGGACCGGTCTGGTAGCTTCCTCCCTGATAGCTGGCTCTCATAGTGCTGAAAGGGGCTATTCTGGGTACAAGAAAAGATACCAATAGTCTTTCCTACCTATGTTCCCTGTAGTCTATACTACCAACATGCCAGGCAAGATGTGCCCACTCTTACAATACTGTCAAGAATATTTTGTGGTTAACAAACTGCTCTCCAGTTGTATTTGATACTTGCTTATTGGGAGAGAATATGTATCTGGTATGTAAATTTGCTCAAAAGATTATGAATGGAGCAGTCACGGGCTCTAGGAGAGACTATATTACTAGTGTGTTGCAGAGTGGACACATAGCCAAACTTCACCCTAAACATGTATAATTAGACACATAGACTTATCTCAGCCTGGATCAGAGAAACTTCTGTTGGAGAGACTGATGGAAAATGAAGAGACTCCAACTGGTCCAAGTTCTGGGAATAATCAATATTGAGATCTCAGCTCTAAACAAGATATTAGATCATCCACCCCTAAATCTAAACAATACCATGAGAAAGGTAGCCAAAATGTGTAAGCACTAGAGGATACACAAACTGTTGCTGCCTTCACAAGAACATCCTCAAATATACACAGGTGCACAGACAGACAGACACCACACACCATGACACTAGACATGGGAGTAAGATCAGGCCTTGTCTGAAAGAAGAAAGGAATCAGAAGGACCTGGGGAGGAATACAAGAGGGTATAGACATGAGTGTGGACACAATACACTTTAAATATGTATGTAATTTTCAAAAAAGGTTAACACATAAGAGAAGCCTGTTGGTAAAAAGATGGGTATGCTGTACTGTCTGCAGAATAATCTTTTGGGTTTCTTTTGAATGAATGAATTTATTAAGCACCATCCAATTGTATGCTCAAAATATCCAGCAGAAATGGACTAGAGAGGCCTCCTTGTGACTGTAGCTGGAGAGAGTCTAATACAAGATAGAACGTCTCTTCAGGTGAGGGGCCAAGCCAAAACAAGCAAGCAAAAAACTGGAGAAAGGTAACACCTTCAAATCGGGAGCTTACAAACATCAGCAGAAGCTGTCTGAGGCAGCCCCATTAAGGTGTAGTCCAAGTGAAGTTCCTCATTGAGAGTCTCAAACAGATCAGTGTCCCCGCAGATGGAGCTTCCAGGTAAAAGAGCAGACAGCACTGAGTAAAGGTTACACTGTAAATTCTGGGGCTTGCACCCAAGAAGAGATCTCCTGGGGAAGCGGAGGCAGTCCGACATAGTCCTCAGTAAGCTTCCTCCATGGCTGAACCACCCATGGCTGAACTCTTAGCATCCCTTTCCCACTGTGGACACTTTTATGACAGGGGATAAACAATGGTAACATCTTTTGGAAACTGTTCACTTTCCAGCTGTTTTCAGGGACATGGTGTTTTGACTCTTGGGTTGTTTTATCCTTCCCTTTAGACTTAGGGGAGGTGGCCCATCTCCAGACAAGGGTGGCTTGGAAGGCTCTTTGAACTAGGCATTGGGTCTGAAATAGGACTAGGGCAACAACCCTGCTTCCATAGCCAGTTTCTCAGTGAGCATGAACAGCACATGAACGTTCACCACTGCAATGTACATTACAATGGGGAAACCCTTCCCAAGCAAGCTTACAAGTAAGGGACAGGTCTCATGTAAGAAAAGTGCATAACGCACACATGTGAGAGGCGGTAGGTGCTGTATAAGTGACCCATAGAGGGCCATGAATCCTGTGGACCAGGACCTTTGAAGCCAGGAGTTTTCCCAGATCTCTATCCTGCTTCTACATTCAAGAGTGTTCTCTTTTGTCACAAACTACTTCCATTTCGACCACTATTCACAACCCCTGGTTGAATTATTTTGTTCTGGGACCTCCAGAACAAAGTCTGCAGCCCTCATCTATAACTCTCTGGACTTCCATCAAGGCCTGAATTAATGCACCAGTGATCTTAGTTCCAAACATCCTTTATTAATACCTAATCCCATGTTTTATTTTATATGAATAAGCTCTATCTCCTTGAGATAGAACAAAATAACTGAAGGTGTTTCTAAAACCATTAAGCAGTTAGGTTACCACAATAGGTACCTAAAAAAAAGGCATACTGGAGATTTCCTGTTTAAAAGAAATGCAGGGACAAAAATGGAGCAGAGACTGAAGGAAAGCCTGTCCAGTGACTGGCCCAACTTGGGATCCATCCTATGGGTAGGGAACAAACCCTGACACTATTACTGATGCCATGTTGACCTTGCAGACAGGAGTCTAGTGTGGCTGTCCTTTGAGAGGCTCTACCAGTACCTGACTGAGACAGATGAAGATACTTATAGCCAACCATTGAACTGAGGTCAGGGACCCTTATGGAAGAGTTAGAGGAAGGATTGAAGAAGCTGAAGAGGATGGCGATCCCACAGGAAGACCAACAGTATCAACTAACTCAGAACCATGGGAGTTCCTAAAGACTAAGTCACCAACCAAAGAGCATACACTGACTGGCCTGAGGCCCCCAGTACATATGAACCAGAGGACTGCCTTGTCTGGGCTCAGTGGGAGAAGATGCATCTAATTCTGTAGAGTCTTGATATCCCAAGGAAGAGGGATTTCTGGAGGAGGAAAGGAGGTGCCCTCTCAGAGGCAAAGGGGAGGGAGAATGGGATGAAAAATTCAGAGAAGGGAGACCAGGATGGGGGACATGGAGGGAGCAACATCTGAAATATCAAATGGAAAAATGCATTATTCTTGATGATACTTATAAAAATTCTACTCGAACATATTGCTCAACTTTAAGGAAATAATTGACAGATACTGAGGATTCCAAACAGTTATCCCTTAATCTGTTCAAAACTGAGCAGGATGTGCTTGAGGACCACAGGACACTTTATTTTTTCCATGATTTTCATATCTAGGAAAATTATAAAATTTTATGGAAAACGAAGGGGTCACATACCAAGCTTTATCTACAATTTATGACAAGAACAAAATATCTGCAAAACCTCAGTTTTGGCACAGTGACCTAAAACCATTACTTTTTCTAATAACTCACAGTCTTCATAGAACAGTTTTATGTAGCTTACAGAATAGTTTCTTTGAGAAAGAGGTCACAACAGCTTAGATGGCTCTTTGTCCCAAGGACTCAGTACTTGGAGTTCTAGGCCCTAGAGTGGCCATATTGGGAGGAGATGCTGACATGTTGAGGTTTAGTGGGAGCTCCTGGGGCATCGACAGAACTCTCTCTTGAATGGGAATAAGAAAGTACTTGAGAGATTTTGAAGTAGTTCATACAAAAGCAGGTTATCCACACCAAGCACAATTACTGAATGGCTTGATGCTTCCCTGCCTGGACATAGGACCTCTCCTCTCCTATGTGTATCACCTTCTGTGATTCATCTATAGTGAGGTCCTTATAAGAGTTGGCACCATGCTTTGGACCTCCAAACTAAGGAGAACAAACTTTTTCTTTATAGTATAGACTGTTTCAGAAAGTTTGTTAGAATAGAGCAACAACAACAACAACAACAACAAAAAGCTATGTAAAGAAAATTATAATGTGTGCTGGTAAATGTTCTCTATGCCATTTTGTCTGATTTTCCCCCTACTCTAAAATAGTATTCTGTCCAACATTAATTCATAATTTTTTGTCATTGGGAGTTGTTTAAAATTTAATCTAGTCCAATCTCAAGTATAAACCTTTGTTTTCAAATATAACCAGTCTTAAAACCTTCTCACCTTTTACATAATTTATATCATCTTTGGAGATCGACCCTATGGATACTGAAATTAGTGGGCTGCCATGATGCACTCTAAGTGACAGAACGCAGCGGAAAAAATACTATAGAGTTATGAACCTAAGTCATGGGACACCATATACATCTTATTTTGTGATTTGGAAGCACAAAGTGACTATGTAAGAAGTCCTCTTACCTGTCATCATGTCCTCCATAGCTCATTTGGGGAGGGAATTGTATCCTTGAGCTCACGATAGTCTGATTTCGAGGCCAGCCTGGTCTACAAAGTGAGTTCCACAACAGCCAAAGCTACACAGAGAAACCCTCTCCCGAAAAACAAACAAACAAACAAACAAACAAACAAACAAAAAATATACTTGCTTCTGATGAATACTGGAGCCAAGGCTTTCAGGATTCAGGTCCTCTCTTCCCATACCCTGGGAAAATATAAAAAGAGATAAACTACTCTTACAATTAGCCTCTGGGCGGCAAATGATACCCATTTCCTCTCTGCTCTGCTAAACACACCAAGTCCCGCCCATCCCTCCTTAGCTCCTGGTCTCTGAGGCTTCCTTAGTGGGAGATCTAGACTCTAATTCCTGAGCTTTTCAGTTTCCCTTCCTAAGGGGAAGTGTATTTATCCCCAGAACCTAAAATTGTCAAGGGAGGGATAAGAAAATCCCAAGCAGGTCACCTGGCTATACCCACTCACCCAGAGTTAGAGGCAGATACATCTTGGCATTTGGAGGCATTCTTGTTAGATCCTCTGGGTGGACCTCTTTCCCCTTTTAGGATCTGATACTTTGAATGCCAGTTTTGGAAATTGGGGGGAGGGGCAGAGATGAGAGAACAGCTTTTCTAATGGGACTCTAAGAAGTCTTACTGAGCTTAAATTAACTAAGCCTTTGTCGTGCATATTTCCAAGCCTATGGAAGTTTTCATTTGGTTAGTTCGTATCCTGGGGTACAAGAAACTATGGTATTAAATAACAAAATATGATTTAAAAAACTCCTTGTCAGGTTGAGTTGGAAAACCTGAGAGAACTGTATTCATTCACCTTGAATACAGTTCTCAGTTTTTGTGATGGGCTCTGCAAGTGATATCACTAACTCTAAGGTGCTTCATGCCATGTGGAGTGTGACATTAGGCTGTCAGTGCTCCTGTCATAATGAGTAGATGTGGAGCTCTTATCAAGTTCAGAACTTCTGGAGGCTGTGGCAGGGCTGGGTCTCCCCACACTCTGATGGAGCAGTTGTTCATTTTAAGAGCCTCAGTTTTGCTTCCAGGTCCCTCTCTGCCCTCTTCCCTCCATGGTCCCAGCCCAGTGATCACCTGTATCCCTTGGTATAAGTACAGTCTCTTAGTTTTCCTCATTGAGCTGTACGGATGCACGTGTATGTTTGCAGAGTTAGTTGGAAAAGCCAAATATCCCATTTGTTGCCAACATTATATAATAAGGGGTAGGATTCAGCAAACTCCTTGCTGGGATAGTTTAAGACCTACTTTCTCTATTTTTTATTGTTTGCTTATGTAATATACACACAACTCTAATGCAGAACCAAGTCATAACACCTCTGCCATTTCACCTACAGGGCTTCACAGAGGTGCTCTTTAGCCCAGGGTGCTAACTCATTCAAAGCAGTCTCAAATTCCTTTTCAAGTCCACTTAAGCAAATATTTGAGCTCAACTAACAGAACTTCTTGCTAGGGGAAGGTATGTCTGGTGGTTTAGTTTGGTTCTTTTAGAACGGTGTTACCACGAACTTTGGTTTATTTCTTTTACTTGAGAAAAATCACCCTGAAAGGCCTTACTGTACTCTACACGGGAACCTCTAATTCCACACTGTATCTCTGAAAGACGTTGAAAGGAAATGGCTCTAGTCTCAGCTTGAGTAA
Source organism: Mus minutoides (assembly GCA_902729485.2). Lineage (NCBI taxonomy): Eukaryota > Metazoa > Chordata > Mammalia > Rodentia > Muridae > Mus > Mus minutoides. The sequence goes on from CACVCL010028232.1 coordinate 17,094, forward strand.
ATGTGTTCACCTTAGACAGCACATGGCATAAGTCTATTCATCTTCCCCAGAAAGATTTCTACAACAACAACAACAACAAAACAAAACAAAGGAAAACAAAACAAAACAAAAACATCCCAAAAAACAAAAGACAAACAAAAAAAATATTTCTAAATAAGGTTACTGAGCCAACGTGTTCTCTTAGCATTGAATGGTTTGGAAACTTGGGTTCTGATTTTTGCCTTGGAATCAGTGAGTTCTAGAGGAAATAAAGACAAGTAAGAGAAGGTCTGGCCAGGCATATTGAACAAACATAGTTAAAGCATGTTAAGATATCTATTTTAACTGTATAATCGACAGATTTTACATATATTTTGGTATATAGGATGAAAAGTCTATATATTGTTCAATGACTTAATCAAGTTAACTCATGTGCTTAACCATATCTACTTATTTTGCAGCAAGAACACAAAACTCTGTAATAGGACACATTGCTATAAACTATAGTTACAGTGTTATAGGATAGATACTGAGTCTATTACACTATAATTATAACACTGTGAACTTTGACCAATTTGACCAATGTCTTCCTCAACCTCTCGTACCTATCTGTTGTTGGTGATCCTCACTCTGTCTTGGATTCTCTTATTGTAACTTTTCTAGTCCCAAAAGTGTGGTTTGAATGAGAGTGCTTCCCCCCACCCCCAAAGGCTCACGTAATTGAATTCTTGATGCCCAATTGGTGGAACTGTTTAGGAAGGATTGGGGTGTGTGGCTTTGTTGGAAGAGATGTGTCACTGGGGACAGGCTTTGAAATTTCAAAAGCGCATGCCATTCTTAGTGTTGTTGGCTCGCTACCTCATGACTGTGTCTCAGGATGTAAGCTCTCAGCTACTGCCAGGGCCATTCCTGTTTGCCATTATCCCCACCATGATTGTCAGGATTCACCTTCTGGAATTGTAAGTCTCAACAGATTATTCTATAAGTTGCCTTGGTTATGATGATTTATTACAGCAATTGAAAGGTGACTAAAAGCTGGGCGTGGTGGCTCACGCCTGTAATCCCAGCACTTGGGAGGCAGAGGCAGGCGGATTTCTGAGTTCGAGGCCAGCCTGGTCTACAGAGTGAGTTCCAAGACAGCCAGGGCTATAGAGAGAAACCCTGTCTCGAAAAACAAAACAAAACAAAACAACAACAACAACAAAAAACAAACAAAAAAAAAGAAAGGTGACTAAAATGACAAATATGAGATAGTACAATGTCTGGTGCTCCCCATGCCCCTTTATTGGGTGAAAATACCTTGTACTTTGCTTTTTAAGAATTTACTTAGGTTTTTCTTTTTAGTTGCCAAAATGTAAGAAACACATCTACTACTTTTTAGTAAGATTAGTGCCTACTGTCCCATTTGGGACAATGATTTCAAGGAGTTTAATTGCATACATGTCTAAAGGGAATCATGAGACACCCAATTCACTGTTCCCTGCTCAGATTTCACAGGCCATAGCCACAGGGTTAGGATGGTCTAGTGGTAAACTTCAGCTTTCCTTGTGTGGTTTGTTATAGAAGCTGGCTCTCCAGAAGCCACAGTGAATGGATTCTCTGTGATCCTAGGGGTGTCAGGGAGAAGGCACATGGGGCTCTATGACAGATGAGGCTGTTCCTTGTTGCTCAGTAAAGAGCAGAAGTGCAAGCTCAGAGATCAAGACATCATCCGCAGCCAGAAAACCACAACACTGACTCTGGGTAAGAAAAAAATGGCCACTGTCAGTCAAGACTTTAAGGATTTTTGGTCTATATCATTAAGAGATGGGTATATATGGGTATACATCATTAGAGATGGACATTAAGAAATCTCCCTCTAACAAATGATTTTTTAAACACATACAGAAAGCATTGTATATGTAAATTTAAAAATCTGTTAACTTAGGAAGGGGATGCCTTAGTGGATACAGTGCTTGCTTTGTAAATATAGAGGGATGTAAATATTATCTCCAGAACTCACTTAAAATGGTTCTCATGCTGGCATGTATTTGTAATTATAGCACTGGACAGGAAAAGAGGAGGATCCTTGGGTTCTCTGGCCAGCAGGTTTAGCCTAATTGGAGAGCTCTAGGTCCATGAGAGTCATTATCTAAAAAGGAAGTAGACTGTGTTATAAAGAAGACACCTGAGTTTGTATTCTACCCTCTTTCTTAGTCAGTGTTCTATTGCTGTGAGGAGACACCATGACCATGAAAACTCTGATAAAAGAAGAAATTTAACTGGTATAGGCTTACAGTTTCAGAGGTTTGTTATTAGCATAGTGGCATGTAGGCAAACGTGGTGCTGGAGAAGGAGCTGAGAGTTCTATATTAAGATCTGCAGGTAGCAGGAAGGCCAAGACACAGGGCTTAGCTTAAGTTTTTGGAACCTCAAGGCCCAACCCCAGTGACATACTTCCTCTAACAAGGCCATGCCTCCTCCAAGGCCACATTTCCTATCCAAGCAATGTCACTCCTGATGACCAAGCAGTCCAGTCAGTCAAATGTATGAGCCGATGGGGGCCATTCTTATCCAAAGCATCATACTTTTCTACACACACATACACACACACACACACACACACACACACACACACACACACACACACACGCATATAGTACCAAACTGCCAAGATTGAACAGTTTTTAAATGATCACAGAGTATATCTGGCTACGACCTAAATGCTGGCTTTGATAATCCTATATGTTAACTGAATAGTAGAATTATTTACTATAATTTTAGGATTAATCATATTTTTGGACAGGAAGTCTGTCAGCGAGGTCTGTGTGATATTGTGACCCATAGTGCATTTGGCCAGAGGATGTTTCCTGATCATAGATGCTACTGATCATCTGAAATGATTTACATTCAGAGTCCTCATGTGTAGTAAATAACTGGTCACTCACGGTTACTCCCAGAATATTGTCTATAATTCGACTAGAACCTTCAACTGCCTGGCCCAGCCAAATAAGGGGTGTTGAAAAGGCTTTGAGATATTCTCAGAGTGGTTGGTGATTATTGAGTTCAGGGTCTCCTGATTGGCAGCTACCCACAAAGCTAATTGACTTGATTTTGTTACTGATTAAAGAGCCAGGGGTAAGGACACCCATTATCATTAACTGGAAAACACATCTGGCTTATTTAGGATGCTGGCTGGAAAGAACTTTTCCTGGTGCCAGAGCTTGAGACTCAGAGCCGTCTTTGTATTTTTTTCTCTTTTATCAAAATACTTAAGATTATCTTTTAGATAATCCTTTTTCTATACTCAAGTGTCTTCAGTTAAGCAAACATGAAGGACTGCCAGGTGCCACCTCAATGCTTGAATGCTATGTTGTTATTGCGTTGGGAGGCTCTTGATAAAAACTTCATTATTTTATGCACTTCCTGTTTGCCAGACAGAAAGGGAATAGGTTCCTCTATTCTTTGCTTCCTGTGACCTGTTATCAAAAAATAAATGATTGTGGCATTTTGTACTTTGGCTGAGGAAATGAAGAATTTAGAGGAGGCTGAGAGGGATTACAAAGGTTGTGGTAGAAGGGAAAGGAACAGTCCCATGCCCACTCTCCAGTTGCCTAATATTTTCATATCAGAAAGAAATTTAATAAAGGAGACATACTGTTTTTACTGTATGTAAAAAAATGGCACATTGACTTCTAAAAGAAGTAAATACATATACTTGTAACAATAACAGTTAAGGAAGAGGAGGCCAGGAGTTTGGGAGGGAATGGGAGAAGATCATGGAGATGTTGGACAAAGAAAGAGAGTGAAGGGAAGTGATGTAACTATATTTTAATATACATATTAATAATTACTATTATTGTTTTTTTCTTTTTAAAAATTGGATATTTTATTTATTTACATTTCAAATGTTATCTCCTTTCCCAGTTTCTCCTCTGCAAACCCCCTATCCCATCCCCCTTACCCTGCTCCTATGAGGGTGCTCCCTCACCCACGTACCCACTCCTGCCTCACCGCCCTAGCATTTCTCTACACTGGGGCATCAAGCCTTCACAGGAGCAAGGGCCTCCCCTCCCATTGATGCCAGATAAAGTTCCTACAGCTCCTTCAGCCCTTCCCCTAATTGCTTCATTGGGGTCCCTGTGCTTAGTCCAATGGTTGGCTGCAAGCATCCACATCTGTATTGGTCAGGATCTGGCAGAGTCTCTCAGGAGACAGCTGTATCAGGCTCCTGTCAGCATGTGCTTCTTGGCATCAGCAATAGTGTCTGGGTTTGGTGTCTGCAGATGGGATGGATCCCTAGGTGGGGCAGTCTCTGGATGGCTTTTCCTTCAGTCTCTGCTCCACACCTTGCTTCTGTATTTCCTTTAGACAGGAGCCATTTTGGAGATTAAAATTTTGGAGATGGGTGGGTGGCCCCATCCCTCAACCAGGGTGAGGGGGCATGCTTAATCTTTATTATTGTTAACGATAAGTTCTTTATTTTCTTATTGCAAGCACTCCTTCTCTGTTCTGTTTCCTGTAAAGAAGCAAATACCTCCTGGGACAGCAATTGCAGCCCTCAAGTGTCCCTGACTGCCTTGAGCAAAAGGACTGTCAATCAAACAGCCAACAGGACCACACTCACTGCCAGTGGGAGCTGTTTTGAAAACTCCTCAGTCGCCTAAGAAAACTACACAGGATCCTAGCTGATTGCACCAGCTTCTGAGGAGACAGCCCCAGTCAGCATTGTTTGAGTTTGCATCAGATTTTTGCCTGTCACATGACAAGGTGAACTCCAGTTGATGCAGCAGTCATCTTCAATTAGTCTAGAGAGGTAGTTCTTCTGCGGCTGCACTAGCAGAGAAAATGCTGAGACTAATGCTGTGATTGGTGAAAACTGAAACCTCCATTAGTCTGTAAGGTGTATCGTGATTGGTGTAAATCCATGCTGCTCGTTGTATGTAGCTGTGCTGTGATTGGTTCAAACTCATTTATTTCTCCTGTTTATCTCTGTAGGCTGCCAAGTTCACTTAGTGTGTTGTCTGGGAAGCATTCTCTTGTGCTCCCTTGCATAGCAGGAGGCTCAATGTTGCTTATTTGCATTGGGAGGCTCCTGTCAAGTGGATTTTCTTGTATCTTGTTAGTAGAATAGACTGGGCTGGTAATAAAAGAAGCAAGAGTTGAAAAACCCAGGCGGTGATGATGGGCACAGAAGAGCAGCAAAGGCAGGGGCAACGGAGCATGCAGGAGGCTGAGCTGCAAACGCGAAAACCGTCTATAGGTTTTGCGTGATAGGAGGCACAGTTCAAAAGAGTGGCCAGGGTAAAAATAAGAAGGGTCATGAAGTGGGGAGAATGGACAAATGAGGCAGAAAGAGGACTGAAGGCTGGAAAGAGCCAGAAGAGGAGCTCCCAGCCCAGGTTACTAGAAAAGTAACACGGAGCTGGTTGGCCCTTTTGCTCAAGGGTTTTAGACTCCTCTGGTCCAGGAGCTGAGCACTAGCCGCTATCATGGAAGGGCTAAGGAATCTTAGTGTTCGACCCTGCTGCTCAGCCAGCTGCTGCCAAGGGCTAAGGAATCCCAGCGTTCTTTGCCCGTGGAAAAGCTGTCAACAGTCATAGGTGGGCATGGTGGCTTACATTTGTAATCCCAGCACCCAGGAGGGAGGAGAATTAGTGCAAAAACACCCGGGACTACAGCGTGCATTCCAGGCCAGCCTGTCTCAAAAAAGAAAATGGAGGGGAGGAGAAGAAAGTAGAAAGGAAAAAAAAGAAGAAAGGAAAAAGAGGGAATGAAGAAAGAAACAAAGAAAGAAGGAAAGGAAGGAAGGAAGGAAGGAAGAAAGAAAGAAAGAAAGAAAGAAAGAAAGAAAGAAAGAAAGAAGTGAAGAAGGGGAGGAAGAAAGAAGGAAAGAAAAGAAAGAGGGGAAGGAAGGAGGGAAGGAAGGAAGGAAGGAAGGAAGGAAGGAAGGAAGGAAGGAGGCTTCATTTCCCGCCAGCCTGCTTCTGCAGTTTTGTCACTGTTGAATGGGGAGTTGCCAAAGATCTGAACTTTAAGCTTCCCCTTACTTGTGATTTCCAGAGGATTAGGTCTTAGATAATTTTTATATACATCCAAAAAAACAGTTACTATAACCATTAATGAATGATATGTTAAGTAATGAGCTCAAGGATAGGAACTGTCATGATGAAACATTTAAACTATGAACTGGCTAGAATTATTTCAGAGGCATTTTCTGGGATGGTTTGGATAAAAAATGTCACTATTAGGAGATGTGGCTTTGGTAGAGTAGGTGTGGCTTTGTTAGAGGAAGTACATCACTAGGGGTGGGCTTAGAGGTTTCATAATCATAAACCAGGCCTAATGTTTCACTCATTTCCTGCTGCCTGGTGATCCAGATATAGAACTCTCAGTTCCTACTCCAATACCATATCTGCCTGTGCCCTGCCATGCTTCCTTCCATGATGACGATGGACTAAAACTTTGAACTGTAAACCAGACCCAATTAAATGTTTCCTCATAAGAGCTGCCATGGTCATGGTGTCTCTTCACAGCACTAGAAACCATAAGACATTTTACTCTCATAAATAAACAGTTTCTTGCACGTCACTTAGCTGCTTCTTGGCATTCAGCTGTCATTGCTCGTAGTGTTGATGAAGGGCAGGGCTGCTCTCTTCTAGATGGATTATGGAGAGTCTGTCTGGATCTAGTTAAGATTTCTTCAAATTGTGGCTCAAACTGATAATTCTCTCAAGATCAAACTAAATTGCATTGTAAAAGAATAGTGTGTGTGTGTGTGTGTGTGTGTGTGTGTGTGTGTGTGTGTGGTGTGAGTGAGAGAGAGAGAGAGAGAGAGAGAGAGAGAGAGAGAGAGAGGTGTTTTTACAAGCGCACAAAAAGCTGGCTTTTAGTTTTCTGAGACTTTTATGGTGTTGTCAATGCCATTAAAATACATCCAAGACTAAAAAGGAAATGGCTGGGAACTTTTATACTTCCTTTGAGAAGCAAACAAATAAGATATATCAATATTGTTAAACAGCAACTTTTATCACATTAAGTCACTGCTTATGCTGTAGCAGATGCTACACTGAACATGCGTACATTTGAACAGCACTTACTATGTCATTTCACACGTTAGATGTTCTAGGACTGCCCATCAAGGAAACAAGATTGGGGCATGACAAGATGGCTCAGTGGGTAGAGGTGCTTGCCACCAGGCTTAACAACTTACATGTTAGAATGAGAGAACCAACTCTTACATGTTGTCTTCTGGTTTCCACATTTGTATAATCTCACACACACACACACACACACACACACACACACACACACACCCTCTTGCATGCACACATGCGGGCAGGCACACACACATGCATACATGCATGTAGGCACACACACACATACATTCACATGTGCACGCGTGCGTGCACCCATGCACACACACTAAATACATGCAAAAATAAAATAAAAAAGATGCTAGGTTTGAGGTAATAAGGGCACCAATAATTTTCCCCCTAAAATTAACAATTATTTAAACTGGAAAAAATAGTGAAAATAAATCTTTGAATGTATTGGAAAATAACGAAAGACACTTAAATTACTCTTTAAAAGCATTTTTAATCTAAATTTATTTTTAGGTAATAAATAAGGATTGTGCATATTTAAGGAGCCCCAGAAGATGAGGTCCCCTGTGGTATCCTTGTAAAGTTCACACAGGTTACATGACAACATTGTGTAACACTGAAATTTGAGCAAATATGTGTATCTTCTCAAACACTGACCATGTCTTCATGATTAAACATTGTGAGTCTTTTGCTAAACATACAGAGCATTGTTTCCCATCATAATGCTGCCCCATGATTGCGTATAGTAAAGAGGATAGGCCTACCTCACACTGGTTCACACCTTCATCACCAGTACTGAAATGTGTGTGTGTGTGTGTGTGTGTGTGTGTGTGTGTGTGTGTGTGCATGCCCACACAAGTCAGCATATTTACATGTTTGTATGAGATAAACTTATGTGTGCCAGTATTAAACAACACATTGTATTACTTCGGCATAGTCATGCCTTTTAGAATTCCTATTTCATAGAAGCCACATTTATGACTTCTGGAGGTCACATGACTATGCTACATTTTATTTGTATTTTTACAGTACTGGTGATTGAACCCATGGCCCTGTGCCTGCCAAGCCAAATGTTTTACATGGAGTTACATCTCTAGCACTTGGAAGTTTTCAGGTCATGGTTTTACTATTAGCTTAGACTTGCTTTGAACCACAATACAGCCCTAAATGGACTCAAATTTATGAAATTATTACTTCAGCTCCCTTTACTTTGGGATTTCAGGTATATACCAGCATGCCTGGGTTTTTATGATGCTATTTTTTTTTTAACTAGGAAAAGCAGTTTGTAAAGAGAGTTTTAGAAATATGATAAATATTTTCTTTTTAGAATTTGAGACAGGCTCTTATTTCAAGTCGACGGTGGCCTTGAACCTTTCTGCCTCAGTTTCCCCGGCACTGGAATGACAGGCTGGAGGACACCATGCCTCCCATATCTTGAAATTTTAACTGGGATGTTTTGCTTTTCAGCTTCTAGTTTAATGCTCTAAATGTTAAAGTCTTCTGGACATGGTGACTTTCCCATACAGATAACTTGGATTCTTTCTTTTTAGTATGATGCATGTTATCTTGTAGCCTTGTTGATCATTTAGAAACCGTCCTGGCTGGCCTCAGCTACCTCCTATAGAGGGTAAGGCAGCCAGTCCAGCAACAAATCCACCCGGTTTTTGTAGGACTGTCGTTTTCTGGCATGTTTTCAGCCTGCTGTTTCCATCTCCTGGTCAGCTCCCAGAGGAAGAGCAACTTCCAAACCCTAGAGCATGTTGATGTCATAGCGAACATGTCACCTGCTTCCCTACCCTTTGCTAGTCTTTCTCACAGAAGCTACAAGAAAGGCTCTTGCCTATGGTTTCTGTCTATTCTACATCTTATTGGCTTTTCCATTTTCTCCATGAGTCTCCAACATAGTATATTCTTTTTTCTTGAGATTTATGAGTAAAAAACTTGTTTCCAAAGATAGACATCCATCTCTCTCCATTCATCTTCCTTTAATGAACTAAAATAATAATATCTATTTAAAATTATCTTTCATCTACCTACTTATTATCTAATAGAATAAAGATTGAGCATTTTCTTCGGAAGAAGTGACATCCCTTGTAGGCTCCACAAGACTTTTATTTACAGTGTTATATGATGCAATCGAAGGAACTAAAGGCATTAAGATTAGGCAGGAAAACATGATACTTGTGTATGTGTGTATAAATGTTTATGTTACATTCATGCATGTATATGTCTGTGTGTGTATATGTGTGCATGTGTACATATATATTTGAAGTGGATGATATATCAGGTGATGCAGACTCACATGGTATTTTGCTGCTATAGAATCATGTGGTGTTTTGCTAAGGCAAGACCCGTGGGAGGACAGGTGATGTTTGAAGAGAGTACAACTAGGACACAGCGGAGGACAGTGATGGTGTGAGCGGAGGACAGTGATGGTGTGAGCGGAGGACAGTGATGGTGTGAGCGGAGGACAGTGATGGTGTGAGCGGAGGACAGTGACGGTGTGAGCGGAGGACAGTGATGGTGTGAGTGGAGGACAGTGATGGTGTGAGCGGAGGACAGTGATGGTGTGAGTGGAGGACAGTGACGGTGTGAGCGGAGGACAGTGATGGTGTGCTTGCATAGCCAGCCTTGCAGTGCTTCGTGGGTCTCACATCTCTGTCTTGCTGATCTTCATTCTGTTGAGAAGGGTGTGGCAGAGAACTTCTCCTGGCATCCCCAGCTGATTCTGGTTGCTCCTGCTGCCTTGTGACAATTTGGCGGAGGCCTGGCTGTGTCTACTGGATCATGCCTCTGCTGCTAATTTGTGTTTGGTATCCTGACCTTACGGAACTGGACTGCTGGTATCCTGACAAACAAAAACTATTTCTAAACTATTTCTAAACTATTTACCATTTTTCTTCTTACCTTTAGATGGTGGGCTAGAAGTGGGAGGGGGGGTCAAAGCATGCGTAACCCCTCATTAAAAGTAGGTTTTAAGAAATCAAAGTCTACATACATATGCATGTTATATTTGTGTACATGTATACACACACATTACAGTTGTGTGTGCCTACATATGTTGATATAGGCTTCTGTACCTCTTGAGTTTTTAATCTCAACAAATAACGAGAAACTGAAGCATACTGTCTATATTGATCTAGATTTACAGGAAAATGTTTCAAGTAGTTCAAAGAGGGAGATAATTGCTTTTTATGGAGAAGGGAGGTGAAGTGATGAAATGAGAAAAGGAAAAAGAAGACACTGGAAATAAAAATGATTTAGGGAGGTGAATGAAGCATTGTTACTGGGCCAACAACTTTGTGTTTTAAGGAAGGAAAATAAGGATTGAATCATGAATAATTTCAGCAAGATACAGCTGGATATGCTGCTCCACACAGATAGGCAGTAACATAAACCACTGTGTAGATGGAACTCAAATGGAAACCCACCCAGATCCTAGGTGTTGCTGCCTAGGTTTCTGAGCCCTTGGATTGGAAGACTGATTGAGACACTGTGTATTTTGGAAAAGGGATTGGCAAATGGTTTTTGGTATGCTTACTTGAAGGATTTTCTTTCATAAATATAATCCCAGAGACTATTTAGAAGTCTGCGGTGTAACTGGATTGGAGGATATTTTCAAACACAGGTGTGAGTAAGAATTAGAGGAAAGGCCAAGAACCTCAAATGGCCATTTCCCCAGGAGTGTATGGCTGGGTGTGTTCTCTCAGAAATCTGTCTTCCTTCTTTGGAGACTTGGCATTCTTGAGTAGTGACTTGAGTGACACTTATTAAAGCCAGACAGACACAGATAATCTGAGGGGGGATTTAGTTCTGTTTTTAACTTTTTTTTTTTTTTTTAGAAAGACTTGCTATTCAGTCTTTGACACGACAACGGCTAGTTGGTGGCTCACCCTTTTCAAGGAGGTTAATGTGGAACATCTATCCAAGTCCAGAGCTCTGCCTGTTGAGGCCTGTGTAGCTGCAAAGCTGTGTGCACAGAGCTGGCTCTGTGTCTCAGCTCAGAATCTGAACCGGCTGTGACTCCAGTCCTGGCCAACTGAGCTACCTTGTGTCTGCCTCCTTCTACTCCTCCCACCCCCAACTCTAGCAGTTGGACACTTCGTGTTGATTCCTATGTCCATGTCTCCATGAATACTATTTATTTTCAGCCCAGAATGTCCCTCAGTACCGACTCTGTCTGACACACTTGATTTTTCGTGTCCACTGCCTCTCCTTCCCTATGCCATCTTTGAGTTGATGAAATCTCCTGATTATACTTTATATATTTTTATATATCTTATTGACAGAGTTCATGCTTGTCTTCTAAGACATGAGTTCAGTGAAGTCAGGAATTCATTTTAGTTACAAAGTGGTTATTTAATAGACCCATGTAAATAAGCAAAGGAGTAAACTTCTGACAATCAAAATGGAGAAGACCCAATTATATTCAAAATGACAAACCTTACAGTTTGTTCTTCACTCTTTAAAATGTAGTTCAAATACAAACTAACCCCCAAAGAACAACAACCAAACCAAACCAAACCACACCATAAGATGAGCGGCTGAAGCTTGGCCTTTTTCTCCTTAACCTCTTTTGAGTGAATCCTTATGATCTTTGACCTGCAAATTAGTTAAACAATTTCATCACACCCTCTTCTTCCTGATTTAGCTCAATGCGCTTATTCTCCAATTCTTGTCACTCAGCTCTAGGATCAGTAAGCCCATTCATATAAATAAGATGACAAGAGTATCATTAGGAGTAATGCTTTGGAAAAAACAAACTTTTCCCAAAGAGATCATTTTAACCTGGATGAGTAAGTGTCCCAGCAACTAAATGCTACTTGTAGCTGTGCTGTTAATAACTGCTTCCTCTAATGCTTCATACACAGAGTAGATTTTTATTGCTATTTCCATATGTCCTGGCCAAATTCATTTTTGCTCCCTCACAATAATTTCCACAGACTTCTGGGCAGCTAACAGGTATGAGCTGCGTCTAAAATGTAGTTTCTCTGGGCTGCTGTGCCTCCTTTCTGCTCAGTAAGACATTACTTCCAACTCCAAGGGTCAAGATAATGAATCTTTTTTTTTTTTAAAAGAAATAGCCATTCATCTGCAAAGGCCAACATACTCTGAGTAATATTTTTAAAAAATCACTCTTTAATAGCAGGCAACGTGAAGAAGGAGACACCCTGAGCTGAGAAACCTCTCTGGCCCAGACAGGCATCTGGAAGAAAGCAGCACAACAGAAGCTGGTGGAATATCAGCCAGAAGGCAGTGATGTGGAATAAGGATAGGCACAAAGAGCCTTACCGATGTTCCAAATCATGCTCACTGGACATCCACACTAAGGCAGGTCTCAGGTCTTTTGGACAACAGCCTGCCTGCAAAGAAAACAGAACGGTATACTGATTCTTATCCAGTGCCTTTGTATAGTGCCAGTTTCTTTGCTAGGCTCTGGAAGGTGTTGATTCTGATTCTTGTTGGGTGGTAAATACTGTTGTTTTTAAACTAAAGTCAACTCCATGAGAGAAAGGGGGAGGAGCATGGGAGAGTTCTATCAAGCACAGGACAGGGAGAAACAACTTACACAGCTCCAGAGAGTGGGGTGTCATTTTTCTATACGTGAATGTTTGTCTTCTTATTGTAGCACCTCTCTTATGATCAACACAAAGGCTTTTTAATATGTGAAAATAAAATGTAGAGACGTAGTATTGAGTAAAGTTATACTAATATGTCCATTCATTCATTCAAATGATAAATGTTCCAAATCATGCTCATTCATCAGACAAATGTTTGGCAGATTAGCAGACAAAAATGTTTGTCCTTTTGACTTCTTTGAGAGCAAACAAAGAGACATTAACCCTTTAAAAATGTTTTATTTATTTTTATTGTATGGATATTGTCTGAGTGCTTGTAGAGTTACAGACAATTGTGAGCCACTGTGAGTGCTGGGAATTGAACTTGGGTCCTCTGGAAGAGCAGCCATTGCTCTTAACCACTGAGTAAAATTTTCCAGCCCCATTTTGATTTCTGTTTAGTAATTTTTAAACGGGCCAATAAAAAAATAGAACTTCAGGGCTGGAGAGATGGTTAAGGGTACTGACTGCTCTTCCAGAGGACAAAGGTTCAATTCCCAGCACACTCATGACAGCTCATTTCAGTTCTAGGACTTCTGACAGCCTCACACAGACATGCAGCCAAAACAACAATGCACATAAAATAAATAAATAAATAATAACAAAATAAAAGAAACTGGAGGATCAATGCTATCTTTATTACCACTTCTCAATCAATTCCATATTTCTTTTTTTCTCAGACAACACTTCTACTTTTCATAGGCTGTCAATATAAAATTAAAACTATTCAGTAGAACATTGGTGGGATACACCTTTAATCTCAGCACACAGGAAGTAATGGCAGGTAGATCTCTGTGAGTCTGAGGCCAACCTGGTCTACATAGAGAGATCCAGGACAGCCTGGTCTATACGGAGAAACCCTGTCTTGAAAACCAAACCAAACCAAACCAAACCAGCAAATAAACAAACAAAAACCAAACACAACGACAGCAACAACAATAACAACAACAACAACAAGAAAACCCCAGAAACTAAAAAAACAAAACCAACCAACAGACTGACAAAAAAAAGAAAACCAAAGAACTATTCATATGATGAAGGATACAAAATATTTAACATAAAATATATAAACTTGTTACATAATTATAACAAATGCTGTAAGATTAAATATGTGGAGTCTGGAGGGATGTCTCAGCAGTACAAATTACTTGGTCCACAATCAGAGGACCCATGTACAGATTTAAGAACCCACACAACAAGCTATGCATGCCAGTAAATGACTGTAACTTCAGTTCTGAGGGAAGTGGAAACAGAGGATCATCCTGGCTGTTAGCTTTTGGCTTAACCATGAAAACAGAGGCTTGGGTTCAAGAAAAGACCCTGCCTCCAAGTGAGAGAGGAAAACACGTCAAGCCTTCTTCTGGCCTCTATATGTACACATGTGTGCATATACTCTCTCACACGTAAGTGTCTATACTGAGTAATAAAAAGCAAAATGAAACATCTGGCTATTTTTATAAAGTTCTTTAGGCCATATACACATCTAAATGGTTAATTTCCCATAGGACTTATAGGAATCTGAAATATAAAAGACTCTTATGTGCACCTGGGAGTCACATAAATATTATTAGTTTGATGATTATCAGTATAATGGTTAATATAGTTTGTGCTTACGATATGCCAAATACTGTGACTAGTTTAAGTCAATTCATACACATTTATCAGGGAAGAACTGTTAGCAATACACTTTTCTTTTTTGCTTTTTGAGACAAGATCTTATGGGTCTTTGAAGTGGAAATTTAAGGGCTCTTTGGAAAGTTGGTTGGATGGTGTTTTGCTGGGGCAAACACGTGAAGGAACTTTTCGTTAAAGTGGACACAGGTGTGAAAGGCTAAGGCAGACTCCCGGAGGAATGTTTTGCTGAACCAGACACAGGAGAGAGGATGTTCTACTAAAACTAATACCTAAAAGGACATGTGATAAAAGATTCTTTGCTAATGACACATATTTATTGGTCCACCTTACATTGTGTAGTTGAGCTGCATTTGTAGGGGCGCTATAGAGAGAAACACACCCAAAAACTTCTGGTGGTGGGCTGCAGTGTTTTCAAGGACTCGGGCTAATTGGATGCTCGTGCTTAGGCAAGAGCCATGCTGAGGCAAGGCATATAGAGAACACGTGTTGTTTGGAGGGTATAAATAGGACTCCATGGAGTGATGGAGACAGAGCTTGGCTTGCTGTACAGCTAACAGTGCAAAGCTTGTAGGTCTTGTGCCTTCACTCATCTTCGCTTCCCTGAGAGAGGCACAACCTTCCTGCTGACTCAAGCCGAGGCTGAGGCCTGGCTGTCTCTGCTAGGTTGAGTCACCTCTGTTGCTAATGGACTCTACCGAACTGGACTGCTGATGTATCTATGAAGTGATTACTAGTGGATTGAACTGCCGCTGTCTGATAACCTGTGAACTGCCAGTTTCCAGACAACACAGATGGGAGTTGCCCCAAAGAACTTTTCTAAACTGGTCCACACTTCCCCCCACATCCTTTCTTTTCCACTACCTCTGGTGGGTGGTGGGTTATAAAAGAAGGTTAAAGCATTTAAAAACCACGATTAAAAATAAAATTAAAAAAAATAAAGTTACTGGCCTTGAACTCACTATGTAGACGAGAGTGACCTTGAACTCGTGATTGATCTTTCTGCTTCTCAGGTGCTGCGATTACAGGTGCACACCACCACACTTGGTTTATACAGCACTGGGGAGTGAGCCTAGAGCTGCCAGAATGACAGGTATGTTTTCTACCAACCAAGCTATGTTCCCAGCCCATTAACCCTATTTCCTATGCGAGGAAACTGGGGCTCCTGTTTAAACACTTGCCAGGTGACACAGGCACAAACAACTTTGCATTAGGTGGAGCCTGTCCATCACAGGGTCCTTAGCTCCCACAGCACCCTTCGAGGGCGAGTGATTTCGCACTGGTGTTTAGGCAGGGTGTCACTCACAGGAGTCTAAGGCAGCCCTTGCCAATTTGTCGGAAGGGGCTCAGGGCAGAAGAAGAACACAGACTTGCCCACTCTGCTCCCCATCTATCTCTCTAGTCTTTTAGGAATTTCACCATTTCCTTCTCTGGCTTTGTGGAGCATGGCTATTTTTCATACTTAACAGTTCAAAGTCCCCACAGGAATGGTATGAGGAGGTTTTTCTTTTCCCTGGTATCTAGCCAGACAGCTGACAGGAAATGCTAGGAGGAAGCCTAAGAATGTGAGGAAACAGTTGCCAAACTTACCTAGCATTCTTCCGTTGAATTCACTCTCTCTACTACTCCCTCTCTGTTGCAATTCTGTCTGACCCAAGAGCCTTAGCCCTGGGTTCTTATCCAGAACCATGCTATCATCAGCTAGACTTACTTAACCACAACGCAAATTCTTCCCTCCCCCTTTTTTCTCTTTACTATTCTTTTTTTTTCCTTCTCCTTTCTCTTCATATCCCTTCTCCCTAGTTCTTAATGGGAAATTCTCTTCTGTTTCTATTTTGAATAAAAAAAAACACAAAGAACCAAAAACTCAAAACAAAACAAGTTAAAGCCCAAAATACCTATTGGGTACAGTGCAAATATGATCGCCAGATTTCTCACAAATGTCAGATGAGACTCTGAGACAGCAACTGAATCCGAGAAGAGCATTTGGTAGCTAAGCATTGGTCACGATAGAGAGCGATGTAAGACATCACTGCTGCAGGATGAACTCACTTGTGATGTGGATGTGGAGCGGAGAACCCAGCAGCCACAGAGCCCAGTGTGGGCAGGAGCAGAGCTGTCGGCTTCTGCTGTGTGCCTGCTCCTCTCCCACAGGGTAAGGTCACGTCTGTAAAAATCCTGCCTCTTACTCACTCTCCTCAAGTCATGATTAGTTCAACTTTTCCTTCTTCAGCTGAGTTCCCTCTGATGTTTTTTTCATTTGGGCCGTGGTGGTGTCGTCGCCTCTCTGTGCTCTCTCACCATGTCATTTGTGAATTCCTCCAAATTAATGCTCTGTTTAGGGATCAAGGAGAGGGCTGTGGCAGCAAATCTCTCTGAGTGAGAGGCGAAGGAGGACAGGCTACTGCATGTTGGTGCCAGCTGCTTGACTAGGAGCTTCACGCTTGGAGAGAAGCCACGTGGGTAGAGCCCTCTGGATGGAGCAGAGGCACCACTGGTCTAGGTCAATAATCCTTTGGGGGTTTTACACCATATGCCAGAGCATTTTTAGATTTTTAAGTATTATTTTTGGTGTTAAAGCGTCCTATTTTGTTAACGTCACTAATGAATGGGATTTATTTTCAAGGCACCATGAAAAGAACATTGTCTTCTGCCATTTCTGTTTAAAGCTACTTTAGGTATTCATTCATGAACTTTATAAAGACTTAGCCATGGTTATATGGCTTCACATAGAACTGTGAACATCTCTCTCTCTCTCTCTCTTTCTCTCTCTCTCTCTCTCTGTGTGTGTGTGTGTGTGTGCCTGTGTATGTGTGTGTGTGTTCTCAGTGCCTTAAGTCCAAGCCACAGATCCATCTGGGCACACCCATAATGCAAGGCATCATTGCTGTGGAATGAACTCATTTATGATGTGGATGGGAAATGGGAATCCCAGTCTGTTTTTAACTTCAGAATATTTCTGCCTTTTTGTCTTTCAGTTTTTGCTTAAGTACTGTTTAAATGCAAAACCCAAGCAGTTTTCTTCCCCACAACATACCTCATTTCATACTCAGCCATTTTATGGTTAAATTACCTCTACTTAGTGGTATCATGTTCCTGGAAAAGAACTTTGTGTTTAATAATTTGGGGTCATGTACCTGATAATCTTTTTCACTAGTTTGAAATCAAGCGTTCAGAATAAAATTCTGTCCATTTGCCTTATTTATAATCCTGTTTTCTCCCAAAAGGACTCTTTGGTGATCACTACTGACTTTCATCGGGGAAATACACTTACTTCTTAAATTTTTTTCCTGAAGGAATTCAGAATGTGCTTAAAGAACTATATTTAGGACATGCTCAGGCAACATCTGGGTAGCTGGGAAACAGCTGGCTAACAGCACAGAAGAAAGTTGGTTCAAATACAGCATATTGGTTGATTGAGAAAGAGCCTGGCGCTTAGTTCTGAAGTCAAGAGGGAAACAATGTGGGAGGTAATTATCCAATTTAGGATATTACTTAGTTAAAAGAGTTACCATGTTAATAAAAGTATAATGAGGTCGAGATCCCAGGGGTCACCGTTCATTTTTGCCTATCTTCCCAAGGAGATATCTCCAGATGCAAGATGGCTTTAGTGAGAGAGTTTTCCCCCTGGCATCAGCTCTGCTAGAAAGTGAACATTTACTTGCAGCAAATGCTGAGCCCGATACTGGTGTGACACGAGGAACGTAAGTGTTGTCTGGGACTCACACGATAGACGCCTGCTATTCTGGGCATGGGTGAGGCCTGGATGCCGTACGTTCATTTAATCATTACATTTTGATTGCAAATCAGATTAGAGATTAGAGATTAGGGAGGGTTTCATTTATTGATAGACATTTTAGAAACAGTGTCTTGCTATGTAGTCCAAGCTGGCCTCAAAGTCATGATGATCCTCTTGTATCTTGAATGCTAAGATTATGAACAAGCATCAACACACCTACCACTGAAAACCGAAGCTTTTCAAAGGGGATTTAGGAAGGAAGATTTAAAGAACAGAATTGCTTGTTCCTTGAAATTAAATTATATTGTCAATTAGAAGCAACCAACTTAGATGGCAGGGAAATCAGAATTAACATGGGTTTTATAACTTATTTTCAACTTTGTATATTAGCTCAAAAATGAGATATGATGTCACTTCTCTACTGTGACCCATCAGAGACTCCTATTTCTCGCCCCTGAAGTCCTTGCAATGTGCCAGAAAACTATATGAGTTCATTGGGCTGATATATATATATATATATATATATATATATATATATATATATATTGCCCTGTGCTTAGTGGCTTGAAACATTTACTACTTATTCATTCACAGTTCTGAAAGACGGAAGAAGACAGAAGTTACAGATTTGTGCTTGATTTTATTTTTTTGAAAACTCTTTGGGGAAGGTCTTCATGTTTATCCTGGATCCTGACGATTCCAGGTGTTCCTTGGCTTGTGGCCACATCACTATAATCAACTCTTTCTTTTAGTGGCTTATCTTTCTCTTATATATTATTGAGGAATTGCTTGATCTGATCTCATAATAAAGAACTATTACTCTGTTTAAAACTTTAAAATATCACATTGAATTGTTTCTGCCTTTGCTCGGTGAAAAATCAAGGGAAGAGCAGATATAATGCTTGAAGAACAAAAGAGCATTTACGCCTTTAGCAGGTTACAGCAAGGGATGCTGCCCAGGGTTGCTGCAAGGGATGCTGCCCAGGGTTGCTGCAAGGGATGCTGCCCAGGGTTGCTGCAAGGGATGCTGCCCAGGGTTGCTGCAAGGGAAGCTGTTTAGGTTTTCCAAGGGATGCTGTCTTCATTGAAAAGAGCCTTGGCAATTCTCACTGAAGGAAGCCTAAGAACTTAGTGACACACATGTCATTTCACTTAATGTGATAATTGTCCTTTTCCATCCAATTTCCAGTATAATTCTGTTCTCTTTTATGCCTCAATAGAACTACATTCTGCATGCACATCCCATTTTTTTGCACCGTTCATCTGTAGCTGGACACATACACTACTTTCATTTTCTGTACTACTCTGATTAGAACAGCAAAACACCATGCAGGGATCTCTGTGCTGTGTTCATGGAGACCTTCTGTACACAGCCAGGAACAACCCAGCTAGAGGACACTGTAACTCAATTTTCTGTCTTTCAGGAACATCCATGCCGACTTCCCCATGGCTGCCCCAGTTTACATTCTCACCATCAGTGGAAAGGGCTCTTCCTCCCTACACTCCCTACGGTATTTCTTGCCATTTGTTATCCTTACTTCCTTTTCCTGTTTAAGAACGCTGCAACACTCAGGTAATAAGAACGCTGCAACACTCAGGTAATGAACACAGCCAGCCCACAGCACATCATGCAAAAATCACAAAGTACAAATTCAAGTAAGGCAATGCCTTCACTAAGTTACAAAACTTTTGCAAATCAATGCAGTACTTACTCATTAACACATTAAAATACTATTTTTGCTGGATCCATATGTTTTTAACTCCAAATGTATCATTTAAGCGCTGAATCAAAGCACTGTTTTTCAGAAGTGTTTTTTTTTTTTATAGATACACAAATTAATGTCATTTGAAATTACATGATTTCTCCTTTGAAAGTGAGTTTCTCATGTCGTCACTCTAGTCCACAACAGTAGCAGCTATGTGGCCATGGGGGTGACTGGGCTCTACTCAGGTTGGCCCACAATACAGTAGTGTTATTATAGTATCTGAAAGACTTTAATATTCTACCTTACAGAGATGAGATCAATAACAATTTCTTTTAAGTACTTCCAACAAACAAATATACCCTGTTAATTGTTCACATGAGCACAAGACTCTCCTAGTCAGATGTCTCAAGCCTTTCTAAGGTCAAATGAATAATTTGATCTAGAGACTATACATCTCACGTGTACACACACATACACTCTTGCACTCTCTCATATAGAGATACAATATTTCAATAATTTTCATCTTCAAGGAGCTGAACATTCAGAAGAGAAAATGTGGCCATGGCATTTTGTCTTGGGTGATTTGCATATTGCATATAACGTTTGGGGAACCTACTGTGTTTATTCACGGTTTTGGTTTTATTTCAGTGAGCAGAAAACATACTTTCTATTTCACATGGAAAGAGAAATCTTTTACTTCTGCAGAGAAAGGTACTTTAGCATCAGAAGAGAACAGCTGCTGGCTCTGTCTGTTATCCACAGGGGCAGTGGGCACTTCCACAACTGCCGAGAAAACTCATGGGCTTAACCTCAATGATATGAACTCTCTATAACCATAATAAGAGAGTAGGGAATTCAAAAATAGACCTTATTTAGACTCCAAAGAAGCTTAAGTATTGTCTTTGTTCCTAAGGGTGACCTTCTCTGCTACTTTGATGTGACAAACTTTGAGCGCTTCATGTTGAAAAGGAGGACATGTGTAGAGCGCTTGAGCAGTGACATGATCCTAATGCATCCAGGTGGACTCAACCCAATCGTACAAGCTACTGAGGATGAGCGGGTCAGAGAGATACACACTTACAGAGATGCATCACACTGCTGGGAAGAGGAACTCTAGTTGCTCGGGGATGCCTCAAAGTCAGCCAGTAAAAAAGAACATCTCAGCCTGGAAGTCATAACACAAAAAGAAAAACACAGGTAACCCCACACCACCAGGACACCAAAGAGCCTGCTCAAAATGCCTGGGCATTAATTCAGTGAGATTCACACTGGGCTTTCAACCAGTGACCTCTAGGACAGTTGACTTATATTATTCTCTGTGTCTGTATTAATGTTTTGTGACACAATGGTTAAATGGTACATTGTGTTGTAAGCTAAAGATCATAGTCTCTGAATTCTAAGTATCACTCAAACACGGCAAAATTCTTTACTCTGAGTCAAGAATGACCTCTCCTTCAACATCCATTTAAAAATAACCAAAGGCATTTTAGAACCACTGAGGTGCAATGGTCTTGGGGAACAATTACATCACTCTGATAGGGTATGGCTTCTCACTTACAGTCAGGAGATATTTTGATGAAATGATGGATTGGGAAACCAGATGGGTCATATTCAACAACCCATTGAATTGATAGTCTCGAATAATCAAACACAGTGAAATGCAGTCCCATAGGTTTTCAGCAACAACACTGCTTATCAAAGAAAGCAGTGATATAGTTTTAGAATACAATTATAAATTATTTTTTACATGTGTTCACCTTTCTTTTACCCTCTTTTCACATTCTCTTCATGATGAAGGCACCAGGTACAACCCAGAGCTCGCCCAAATATTGTACCATTGTTTCAATCACCTGCTAGCAAGGACAAGCAACATGGAGTGAACTCCACTTTAACACAATGTGCAGCTCTCATCTATTTTTCCGGATTCAAAACAAAGGAAAAATGACATGAGGCATAAAACATATCCTAGCATAAAGATCTTCTAATTAATACTTCATCGAGAAATCTGTGCTTCATCAAGAGATCTTTCTGCTTTTGAACAAGGAAAGAGAAGTGAAGCTAGATTGGTATTTTTTTTAACCTAAGGCACATTGCTAGTAATACATGACAAATTAAAATAACATTTGCAACACATCTATAATTAGTTTCTCATCAGGAAAGTCTGAAATCTAGTGGGTGTAAAATACCCATGTGATTTTGGATATGTTGCATCTTTTCAAACATCTATGACAGTGCACATATATGTGTGTATGGGCATAACAGAGTGCACATGTGGAGGTCACAGGATGGTGTGGGTCAGTTCTCTCTTTCCATAGTTACAAGATAAAAGGACCACACTCATGTTGTCACATCTTTGTGGCCATTACCTTTACCCACTGAGCCATCTCTTTGGCCCCACATTACAGTCATCCATAAAATGGAACAATAATATTGATGCTTACTCTCCTTCACACGTGCAACTCATGGGAGATAGACCATGTACAGAAATACATATACGAGGTGCATGGCACACCAAAACATTTAATCACACAAGATTTCTTAATTTCTTTTTTTTTTTTTTTTTGGTTAACTTAGTGTAAAAATTATTGTGTCAGTTCAAGAAAAGAACATATTGTAAATGTTTGACTTTTCTTTCCTTGTAGAAGAGTGCTTCAAGGAATGCCTCCCTTTGATTACAAAGAAGGTAGACAAAATGCAAATACTATTCATTAAAATGTGCAGTGTTCCCTGTGGAATAAAATGTTTTCATTTTCATTTCTTTGTTGTTTGGTAATTATATTGAAGAATAGCATAATACCCCGAAAGCATGCTAATTATACTACATGACAGTTTTCCTATTAAATGAACACTCTCTGTAAGCAACCTCTGTATTGAAAAGCAAAAGAAGTCCCACTAGCCTGCCTTCTCACTGCTGCCAGTAACTGAGTCTTGTAAAAAGCATATAACATTTTTACCAGTTTTTATACTTTAAGGAATAAAAAAGAATAGATTGTGTGTGTGTGTGTGTGTGTGTGTGTGTGTACACTTAACTTTGTGTTGTGTCATCCACATGTTTGTACAGCTACAGAGTGATTCTCCTTGTTGTGTGAATATGCTTCTACATCCACTCCAGTAGTGACACACATACCAGGCCAAAAGCCTGGATGCAGTCCTGGAAGTGTGACATTCCATAGCACGAATGCTCCAGTTTTGTCCTTGTGAATGGATCTGTGTGCTTTCTTTCAGTATTGTTTTGTTATAGGTGCCTCTAAGCAATGACTTGCCAAATACCTAAGCAAAATCGAACTTTGCTTCCTAGGTAGTCCTTGAGCTGACCCTGGGCTTGAAATTCAGAAAGAATGTTGCCTATTCAGTGACATCCAGAATTGCCTTTAGTATTGTAAGAGAGATAATGAAAGAAATCATGCATTACTATCTACTCCATAGAGTTAGAAATCTCAGGGCAAGCTTAGCAACATAAGTTTAGAATTCTTGTTATAGTTACATATGGCAGACCACATTACTTATTAGTAGAAAGTCCCCCCCACACTATCACTTAGAATAAAAGCCAAGTCGCTCCCATATACAGGAATTTACAGTAGTTTAGGAAGTAGATTGGGCTGTGGTTCGGGCTGTGGGCATGGTATTGCATTATTCATGAGAAGGTTATCTAGAGAGGAACTCTCTAATTAGAACCACAACTTGGGTGTGAAAGCCCTTGTCCTGGGAGTGTAAAGACCTCACACTTGGCTTCTAAAACTATAGCTGATCTTAGATTGAGTTGACTTTGTCTCAGTTGTTTTATTGCCCAGTTCCTGCCAGTCTTTGTGTTTGCTTTCCTCTGTTTTGTGTAAGAGTCATTAAGCATCTGGTAACCTCATTTGTACCTTGCTGATGTGTCACCTAACTTCCCTATTTTCTTCTGTATAAAAAGTTTGATGCTCGATTTGACAAATTACATTCAGACCCAACACATTCTCTCGTGTCATATCTGTTTGTCATTCGCGGACTCCTTCGCCCATCTGCAACCAGAGACCCGTTCAGCTCAGATAGGAGACCCAAAAAAGAGGTCTGTCTGTGGCAATATGCCATATTTATTCTGTCTACTGTGGATAAGCATTTGGCTAGTTTCCCTGAGGGAACTAACTATTGCCAGTGGGGCTCCTATGAACATTCCAGTACTGTTAGTATTTAACATATGTTCACATTTTTGATCATAAGGCACACATATGTTCAGTTTGGCAGACACTACCCCCAAAAAGCCTTTTAGCCAATTAACATGTTCTCCAACAGGGTTTGTGCATGCCCAGGGCTCTGCTTTTCCTCAGCATCTGCCACCTTCCTTTCTCATTGTTTCAGTCACCCACTCTTCCTTTTTTTTGTTTCCAGTTGCATAGCATTGCAGGAGTTTCCTGTGTTCCACTGATGACTAATGAGGATAAACAATCATTTACTCACCATTGATCATTTGCATATTTCAGAGAATGCAATATGTCATTAAGGTTTTGCTCAGTTTTCCATTTGGTTGCCTTCTTCAAAATTTGTAAAAATTGTGTAGGTCTTGTTCCAGCAAGCACTTATTATATGGATAGAGGAGGAGTTCCAGGAGCCCTACCCCTAGCAGAAGAGCTATTGGCAGCTGATGGCTACAAAGAACAGGATTGCCATTTTTCTTTGGGGATGTGGCCAATGGTAAAGGTTGTTATGCCCCAGGGGATGGTCCCATATCTATGTACATTCAGTCATCATTAATTGGGCTCAGGAAGTTATCTATAATGGAAATAATTAAAAACAAAGAGGAACATGAGTCTTATGGGAAATGGACTGGAGGCTTCTGGGTGGAGGTGGAATGAGGTAGTGGAGAGTGGGTAGGGGAGCAGGGCCGGGAGGGGGGAGGATATAGGGAACTTTCTGGATAACACTTGAAATGTAAATGAAGAAAATATCTAATAAAAGTTGAAAAAAAAAGAAAATATCTAATAAAAAAGTTAAAAAGAAAAAAAAGGCATTGTGCACATATATATTCATTTAAAAAATTAAGTAAAACATATCATCTAAAAAATGTGAAGAAATTCTTCCCAAAGCCTTGAAAGCCTCTCCCAGCACTGGATGCTTCCTGTTCATGACAATATTTTCCCATTTGGACAACACAAATTCTTATTATAGGATATTGAAATTCATCATTTTTTCTTTATACTCTGTGCTTTTAAAATAAATAGTTCATTGCCGAGTTTATAGTTTTGAAGATATTGATAGCTGGAAATCTATTTCAAGGGTAAAAAGCAGAGAAAGGAAAAATGTCCCCAGTGGTTAAGTAAATGTAATTCCTGGGAGCTGACTGAGCAGTACTGTGATGCCATCAGCTCCGTCATCAGCAGCTTCAACCAGTCAGTCAAGCCTTTTGTTGCTTGTTTGTTTTAATGTAAAATGCTGGGTTTGTTTATTTCTCTTTCTCGTTCACTCAATAATGTTTGGAGCAATGAGAGTCTCCTTCTACAACCTTTCCCCAGAAAATGCAAAGGAATGCAGATTGTCATCATGATTTTATCATTTTGCCTGCATACCATAAGAGTTAGCATCTCTGACTCCATTTTCATTCTTTGACATTTTTGGCCAATATTAGAATAGGACACCCACCCTTCATGATGTATGGCATCTTCATTTCTTTCTAAATGATCAATACTCAATTAAGAATATTTTCTTTTTTTTTTTCAAGACAGGGTTTCTCTGTGCAGCCCTGGCTGTCCTGGAACTCACTTTGTAGACCAGGCTGGCTTCGAACTTAGAAATCCACCTGCCTCTGCCTCCCAAGTGCTGGGATCAAAGGCGTGCACCACCATGCCCGGCTAAATATTTTCAATGTATTTGTTCACAATTTCATAAATACACTCATACATAAAGCACTTTGATCTGGTCAACATTCCCCATTACCTTTCTTACTCCCCTCCCATTACTGCTGACCACTTTTCTCTCAACAAGTCCTCCTCCTACTTCTCTATGATATCTACAGTGTTTAATCAGTGGACTGCATGAGAGTGCATGGGAGTTGTTTACCTTAGCAAGGGAAGTCAACCAGCAACTCCAGCACTGGGAAATGTGCCACGCCTCCTCTGAAAACAAAGAGTCTATAGCTCTTCAGGGAAGGGTGGGGTCTCAAGAGCTCCTCTCTCATCCATGGTGGAATGCTGATAGTCCAGTCTGGTGTAGAACTTGTTCAGGTCGTCACATGCTTGTAACATCCATGCCACGTCCAGAAGACTGTCTCAGAGTATTCCTCCCTGTTCCCAGGGCTCTTACAATCTTCCCTCCTCCTGTTCTACCATGTTCCCTGAGCCTTGAAGAGGGTGATAGAGATGTCCCATGCAGGCCTGGCCACTCAATAGTCATTAGTTCACATGACTTTGAACAGTTGTGAGTCTCTGAATTAACTACCACATAAAGGAAGCTTCTCTGGCTGAGACTGAGGGTGAGACCACTACTTACGGATATAAACATACATATATAGAGTTTCTGTCTGACAACATGTTCATTTAGCAAAATGTTAGTAGTAGGTATACTTCTGGGACCTATGACTTCCTCAGGTGTGGGATTTTGAAGAGGTTTACAATTTGAACAGCCAGACATTGTTTCCCTACAATGGGATGCTACTCAAAGCCAGCTGGTTGCCCCTACATCAGTCATGCCACTATTGTACCAGTGATTGCCTGGCAGGTCTGTATTGTAGCATGCATGTGCACCACTGGATGTGACAGCGGACAAACAATGACTTCTCAACAGCAGTAGTTTGAACAGCACCTTCTGGTACTACAGAAGTTAGCCAGCAGAAAGGATGCTTCCAGCATCCTTTCTTAATATCTGTATGTCCTGATACCAAAATGTGTGGTGACCTCAGCAGTAGAGCCTTATCATTTAGTTCTGTTTGATAACCAAGAACATTGTCATCACTTTATATTGTTAGGAATTCTGGGAGACTCCTTGGGCAACAACCCATACAGCAGCATCACACACTTGGTACTGAGATTTTAATTTAAGAATTTGTGGATTCTGGGAACCACATTATCCACTTGTGCAGGGTACTTCTATTCAAGTTCTTTTTAAAAAAATTTTTTTCAGTAAGTTTACAAAGTAGTAGATTTCTATTGTTAGTTTTGGTTAACCCTTTCCTAACTGACTCTTTTTCACTATTGCCTTTACCCCACTGCCCCTTCTTCACCACCCTTTTCCTCATTGTGGATTAAAACTTTTGACCTCCACTATGCCTTCTCTACACTTTTAATATCACATGTGTAAATGTCAGATAGTCTTTAACCCCAGATAGGAACATCTTCATAAATTTCCCATGGCCTAGTGAAGCCATTTTGCTTTAAGAACAGACTTAGGAGATGTGATAAATTCTAGTTGGTTCTTTGTAGAAGGAGTGGGCCATCCATCACGCTCCTACTAGGTGGTCCACACATGCACAGCAGGCGCCTCTGCAGTTACTAGCCCAAGAACCTGCCTGACACCCAGAGATGAACAAAGACAGAGTGTGTGATAGGAAGCCAATCAGCTTGTGCCTGGTGCTGGAAGAGCAGCAGTTCCTGATGGGGCAAACATGGGCGGTGGGTATAAAGTCACTCCCCATTATTACATTAAATGAGTCTGCTTCTGCATTTGGCTCCCAGAATCTGAATCATTGATTGTATGCCTTCTTACACCCTACCCCCAAGGACTATCTTGGGGGGCTGAGGGCTAGGGCAATAGGATTTTTTGTTTTCGTTTTGTTTTGGTTTTTGGTTTTTGTCTCATATAAGGCAGTCAAAGCACACATGTATTTCAGCATCTAGAATTGATCCATTGCATTTTGTATTTTTGGCTAATAAAAACACATGGGTGATGAAGATGGGATAATATTCTTTTCCCAGCAAGTGGAATAAGTTCTTGAGAGCTTCCCCACAGATCTTGTTAAAGATGTAAATCTGAGTTGTAGACATATGTTATAGCCATTCTCCTAATAACTTGTTAGAGTCTCCTCAGGTGCCTATACAATTATAGCAGACCATTGATTATTTTTGCTCTTTATCATGATGTATGGCTAGAAACAAACACCAGGATTTATAATTTAAATGATTGGATTGTGAGGGGCATCAATCAGTGGATCACTGAGGGACACAAAGCATAACAGAGTGCTAAGAAATATAATAGCCCCAGTAGCCAAATGCCTTTCGTGGTTAAATGCATTTGAAAAGTACAGCTCTTGATTGTTTTCTGGGAATAAACTTTAAGTGGATCCCTGGGGGTTTCCCTGCAGTTAGCTTCTGCTTCCATGTCCTAAGAACAGAGAAGGGTCTAAGGCAGCTTAGAAGGGTGTTGGGACGTTGGGTAAAGAACTATTGCATTGCCAATGGACACAGGTATTTGTAAGGGTTTTTTAATATCATCTTCACAAGACATGAGTCTTTTGGATATTTCTTATTTTTTGGCATTATTTGAGATATGTGACATTGATCTAATTTAAAACATGACATTCAATAAAGGCTCCATACACATTAGCTTTCAATTAAAAGTCCATTTCCAGAGTGGTTTGTGGTGGCTACCTACCCAACATCCACAGCACTCTTGTGTTCCTGAAGACCCCAGTCTACAGAGACCAATGATTCCCTCTTACTTGTGGCTTTTCTTCTTCTGACCTAGGAGTTCTCATTTATGGCTTACTGACAGTAAGAAGTGTGACTGGAGAAAGAACAGAGAGTGGGAATGTGGCATACACATGCTGTTAATGACTTTTGTGTTCTTCTAGTACTTGGCTAGTTTTGTGAGTCTTTTAATCTGCACGTTTCTTGTGCCTTTAATCATGATGATTCGCACATCGGACATGATGAACAGAGGAATGGATTGTGCTAGTGCAAGTCACGTCGCAGTGCTTATAGGTGGGATCCAACCCTTGTATCTAGAGCCGGATTGATTGGATGTTCTCTGCCTTTGTTACTTGGCATCTAGGAGTCATTGAGTTTTCTTGTGGCTGGGGCTCCTTATATAAAAAAATGCTGGTAAACTTCCATCTCCATCACAGACCTTTGAGAACAGCGGCTGGGTTGACGCATGTAAAATAGAACCTTACTTGACATGTTGTGAGAACATGGCATTAGCCTTTCCCCCCAAATTACATTCATTCTTTGTAGTTATTGGAGAGCTCTTCTGGGCAGCCATTTGCTTGATTCTCATATGAATCCTGTACATTGTTCATGGTGTATGTCTTTATTTCAGCTTATAATTGGAGGGGTCAGGGACATAATTAAGAGTGGCTATTGCCCAGATCCAACTTTTAAAATATAAGTCTTATCATTACTGTGACTATTAATAGTCATTGAAGAATGAAGTTAAAAGATACATAAATTTAAAGTTACCATGTTATGAAACAGAATCACAAAGACCTTGAAGCACTATGGACTCACATAGCCTGAACTTTGTGTCATGGATCTGTATCTGAATAGATGGGAAAATGGAAGTAATGATGTATATTACAGAGGAGTGAGTCCAGGTCCCCATGGATACAAAGATTTGGACACTGTTTCTGTTCAGAGACTTGTAGGAAGACAGCCTGTGTCCTAGTTACATTTTGTTGCTCTGAAAAAGTATTCTGAACAAATTGAACTTAAGGGAGGAAAGGATTCATGTGCCTTACAATTCCAAGTCACTGTCCATCATTGAAGGAAGACAGGATGAGAAATAAAGCAGGAATCTGAGGTAGACAGCATGGTGGAATGCTGCTTTCTCCCTAGCTCACAGATTCATGGTTATCTGGCTTTTTTATACAGCTCAGAACCATGTTCCTGGCAATGGTGCTGTCAACCATGGGCAGGACAGTCCTTCATCAAGATGCCACCAATAAAATGCTCCACTGATGTGGACACAGGCTAGTATAGATAATTCCTCAATTGACGTTCTTGATTCCAGGTGACTCTAAGTTGTTTTAAGTTGACAATAAAAACTGACCAGCACTGGTTTTGATTTGTGGTTACTTTGCTATTTAAGTCCAGCTACTCTCAAGAATGATGGTAGGCTGAGCATATAGCTCTCTGGAAAAGCATTCATTTTGAATGCATAAAGCCTGGGGTTGGAATCCCATAATAACACAACGGAAAACCAAAAATGATGAAGACATGCTAGCCATTAAAATCTTATTTCTGAAGCATAGGGCAGAGAAAAGGCCAGTGTCTCTACACATCAATTTATAGTTTCGAAGTTTTGTTACCATAGCTTCTCTGTCCCTATCATGTTTTTCCTCTACCTGATGCCTGACTCTGGGGTTTTACATTCATCATGTGACCATTGAAAAAAACAACTGGATGAATGAACAAAGAAACTTTGTTTGATTGCCTGCTAGCATGTAAGTACCCAAATTTAAAATACATTGTGAAATTAAAAGTCAATTTAACTATTTTAGCTATTGATTCAAATTAAGCTAGTAATATAGTTGGCTTTTAAAATAAAAGTTCTTTCAATTTAACATTGCAAATTTTACTTCTCTAAGGAAATCCTCTTTACTTTTATTGCTGTAAAACGTTTTATAAATTAATTAATTTACCATTCATCTCTATTGAAGCTCTCCCTCCCTCCTTTTCCTCCCAGTACCTCCCTCTCCCCATTCCTCTCTTCCTTTTTCCTCAGTGAAGGAGAGGCCTCCTATGGATATCAACCTGCCTTGACATATCAAGTTGTAATACGACTAAGCACATCTCCTACTGAAGCTAAACAAGGCAGCCTAGTTATGGGAAAAGAATCTAAAGGCAGGCAAGTGAGTCAGAGACAGATCTTGCTCCAGTTCTTAGGGGACCCTACATGAAGGCCAAGCTGCACATCTTCTACATATGTATTGGGGGCCTAGGTCCATCCCATGCATTCTCTTTGGTTGGTGGTTCAGTCTTAGTCCTTGACATTGATCTCTCTAGCTTCTTCAATCCTTCCTCCCTTTCTTCCACAATATTCCTAGAGTTCTGCATAAAGTCTGGCTGTATGTTTCTACATCTGTTTCCATCAGCTGCTGGGTGAAGCCTCTTAGAAGATAGTTATGCTAGCCTCCTGTCTCGCAAGTGTAGCAGAATACCACTAGTAGTGTCAGGGGTTGGTTCTCATTCATGGGATGGGTCTCAGGTTGGGCCAGTCATTGGTTGGTCATTCCCTCAAAGGATGGGGAGAATTGAGGGAGAAAGAACAGAGAAAGAGAACTGAAATGGGTGTGGAGTAAGGCATCTCTGAGACAAGCCAGAAACCTAGGGCAAGGGAAACTCCCAGAAATCTATGAGGGTGACTCTAACTAAGATTCCTGGCAACAGAGGATATGGCCACCTCTTGCCTGGATATGTAACCAGGCAAGACTTCCAATGGACTGATGGGGATAACAACATACCCACAAAACCTTCAACTTAAAATTTGTCCTGCTTACAAGATGTGCAGGAATAAAGATGAAGTAAAACTTTAAAATAGGATAAAATATAATAGGATGAAACAAAAACTATCACATTGACATTGGACAAGGCAAATCAACAGAAGGTAAAGAGCCTAAGAGAAGGCACATGAATCAGAGACCCACTCATTCACAAACTTAGGAGTTCCATAGAATACTAAACTGAAAGCTATAATACATACATAGAGGACCTGGTGTAGCCCTCTGCAGGATCTGTGCTTGCCACTTCAGTTTCTATGAGTTCATATGAGCTTTGTTCAGTTGATTTAGAGAGACTTGTTCTAGTGTCCTCCATTTCCCTCTGGCTTTTATACTTTTTCCACTTTCTCTTCTGTGGGGTTCCCTGAGCTCTGAGGGGAGGGGTTTGATGGAGATATATTATTTAGAGCTGTGTGTTTCAAGGTCTCTCTCTCTCTCTCTCTCTCACACACACACACACACACACACACACACATTCAATACAATATATTTTTGTAAAATGTAGTGCTTCTTACCACTATATTTAATTTATTCATTATGTTTATTTTATTCATTAGGTTTACTACTAATAATCTTACTAGGTGAGATCTATTTCCTTGAAGACTAAGGTCTTTGCCTTGTTTACTAATTTGACTGGGATCCTATGACATCTTCTGTGAGGTATTTGTTCAACAACTATTCTTTAGGATGATAATGGTTTCCTCTATGAACATGAGTAGTGATTTATATTGGAATTTTGAATGATGTTTCTGTGACTGTGTATAGGAACATTTGTGTATTTATTGGTACAAAAGGCTTATATAGTTAATAGAAAATACTACTAATAGTAAATATTAAAATGTAAATATACACACATGGTTTCCCAACTTAATGATGGTTTGATTTTATGATGATTGAAACTAACATTTGGGTAAAAATAATTAGTTAAGAGTACATTTTGATATTTTGTGATAAATCAATACCATTTTTTGGTCCTGGGCAGAGTGACACTCCTAGCCATTTTCATGAGATATTAAACACTTACCAAGTTTCTTATGATGGGCTTATCAGTTTGTTTACATAAAAAAAACTCATACCAATTTATCTGTCCATCTATCCATCCATCCATTCATTTATCATCTATCTATCTATCTATCTATCTATCTATCTATCTATCTATCTATCTATCTATCTATCACAAAGAGGTATGAACAAATTGACCACAGTTTCATCCACAGAGTGTCTTTACCCCTCTGAGCCTCCTGCTTTTTACAGTTGATCTGCTCTGAACTCACACTTCCCCTCTGTAAGTCTTCCACCAGCTTTCATATGCTTCTCCCTTCTCATCATGCTCTAGGCTATATCATACAAATTAGAAGTCCTGGGTTTGCATCTGGCTCACACATGTATATTGTTGGCCTTGCCTGAGGTCTAGAAAATACTTTTAAGCCAAATTTCAACACTGAACAATCTTGAGAATTCTCATACATATCTAAATTTCCTTCTACCTTCTCTTGCAAAATCTCAGAGTATCTGTGACTATAACACTTCCATGCAGCCTAGGTACACCAGGGCTGATGGAGAACTGGCCTATGAGATACACCTGACACATTTGCCTGTTTAGACCTCCAGGGTCGCACTTGGCTCCTTTCCCTGGTCACTTCCCTCTGCTCAGGGCCCTGGGATGGCTGAGTTTGTAGTTCCTGCTCTGAGTATGTTCTTTCCCCACCCTCGGGTCTTCAGTGAGCATTCCATTCTGTGGAAGCTGCTGGAAAGAGGTGACTAGATAATAATGTTTCATTCTCATCTAAGAGCAATATTACTCTTTGCCTCTAGGATCCAGCCTCTGCGTAAATAAAAGGTTTCCTCCCAGTGAGGAGTTAATAGGTGTAATTGAAGCAAGGTTTACAAACCATTAGGGCAAAAATGGCTCAGCATGCACCAAGACACCTTCCCATGGATCGTCGTATTGTGAAAGACAAGTCTGCCACTTGCACTTGTCCAAACTTCTCTATTAGGCAAATGAGTCCTTTCACTTTTAAACTAATCCACCCCATATGTCTTTGTTGGTAAAGCTGCACCAAAGGCTTCCCTGTTCTGTTATCACAAAGGGATTATTTGAAACACTGCCGGGGCAGTTCATTAAAATACTGCCACAGATATCTCCCTCCTCTGCAGTTTAAATAGCCTCCATAGAAGCTATTAAGTTCCAAATAAAAAGGAAACATGGCTGAGAACACTGGACAAACAACAACAACAATGACAACAGCAACAAAATGAATGCATAAGAAGTCAGACTGCTGGGGGAGTCTGGTACACGCAAGTTAGGGAGAACTCTGTTGTAGCCGATTCTAAGTAAATGCGGTCTAAAACCAGTATTACAGAAGCTTGAAGATTTCAGAACCGGGAAGGGGGCTTTGATGTGGTGGGGAGGTGGTTGCACTTGTGATCCCTAGGTAATGTTCAGAAGCAGATGGATACAGTGTCCAGAGAATTAGGCCATAGAGGTGAGTGGCTCACAGAGGAGGTCCCATTGGTTAGAAGAACCAAGCTTGGTTTTTGGTACCAGCAAAGGGACTTACTAGGTTTCAGATCTTGGATGGGAAAAAAAGTAGTCAGAAAACTGAGGCAAGTTCCGGGTCTTATGACTTACAGGAATATAATGTGGCTCAGAAGGCTGTATGTGGTTCAAGAAGCGCACAGGAGCCCTGGGTTCCTCTTCATCTCCAGTTAACCACAGATAAAGCTGAGTTTGAACCCTTAGCAGCTCTTGGTAGTTGTGTATGTTGGTTTATTATTTTGTCACAGAGGAGTCAAGAAGTAACTGGGGCTTATAGGAACTGTCTTATTTGGGGTTCCTATGGCTGCAATAAAACATCATGAACAAAAAGCAAGTTGGGGAGGAAAGGGAAGGCTCACACTTCCACATTGCTGTTAATCAGGAAGGAAGTCAGGACAGGAACTCAAACAGGGCAGGATCCTAGAGGCAGGAGCTGCTGGAGAGATTATGGAGGGCTCCTCTTTTCTGGTTTACTTCACATGGCTTGCTCATCCTGGGTTTTGTTGGTTTGTTTTTGTTTTTTTTTTTCTTAAATAGAATCTAGGATGACAAGCCCAGGGTTGTCATCAACCAACCTCAACCAACATCACCAACAATGGTCTGGACTCTCCCCATCAATAACCAATTAAGAAAATGCTTGACAGCTGAATCTTATGCAGGCCTTTTCTCAATTGAAGTTTCCTCCTATCATATAACTCTAGTTTGTATCAAGTTGACACAGGAATAGCCAGCACAGGTACCAAAAACACTAGCAAGGACACCTGAACACACACACACACACACACACACACACACACACACACACACACACACACACNTATATATATATATATAAAACCTTAGCAATATAATAATCTACTACTTAGTATACACTAGGCTATTTTTATTCACTTATTTGTAATCCCAAGACAGTAGAGAGTTGACTCCTCCCCTCCGGGGTCACCAGGAAAATTCCTTCTATTCTTAATTGTGTTAGCAGTGCAGAGGTCAATTACAGAAATGCCATTAATTGCTCATAATTGTGCCTTCTTACACAACTCAGGGCTATGGACTGTACCAGTATAGCCCTGTGTCTCTTCCTTAGCTCACTGTAAAGTTGACAGCTTATTTTATCAGCTAGCTACTTCAAAGAAGAGAGAAACATGACAGCCTTTATATGATTAAATATAACTCTCAATCAGAGTCTAGATGTTCTAGAGTCTAGATCATCTACCTGGTAGGACCCAAGTAGGACAATGCTAGGATTTAAAGATGGAGTCAACTTAAAAAGACCCAGGAGCCAGCTGGAGGTAAACCCTGGGCAATGGAGATGCCAGCAGATTATATCTCATGAAATGAAGTAAGGCTCTAGCAGTTTATATTGAGAACAGCTGGATGGATAAATTGGCAGGAGAGGGCAACTCTGGAATGTCTGCTGTAGAAATACCAGCGGTGCCGTCAGCCCCAAGCACATGTTCCAGGAAGATGGTTGGATTGTAATGAGTCTCTACATTCCATCAGGACCACTCAGTGCCATACCCTTACTGTCCCATCTATGCCAAACTCCCTCTCATTCAATCACAAAACAAGGGCACTCTAAATTCACTTTAACCACCCCAAAGCCACATGGGAGCACTGACTGCTGATTGCCAACACTGCTTAGACCTGGAAATTGCCATCAGGGGGCAGTGTTTCACAGTGCCTGGACCCACTCAGATTTGTGTTTAAGTGTTCTGGCATGGGGTACACATAGTCTTGGGCATTTTTTTTTTTAAGCTTTCCACTTGTTTCTTTCGAATGTCTCAAATGACATCTACAAGAATCAAGAGGGCAGATATTCCAAAACAGAAGCTATAGTGTAAAGAGTCTTAATTGTCAAGATCCCATCTCTGTCCTACATGGGTACACAGTTCCAAAATTGAGTGCAGAAATGGAGGTTTGAAGTCAGTGAGTCATTCAGGCTGCTTCTGGGGACAACTAAACACTGTTAGGATGACACACTTTTGTGAGGATTTTGTGGTGTTCTTTCCACCCCCTCTCAGAGGTCAGTGACCGAGAACTCCACAGAGAGACATCAACATGATCTTTGTCTTCTTAGCAGTAACATGGCCACTTAATTAATAGGCGTAGGAGTGAGGGCAGGAGGAAGGGTGGGAAGAGGAGAGGCAGAGAGAGAAAGTGAAGTTACTTTGTGGTTCCCTCTCCCTTGTTGACTATTGAACTGGCTTTTATACTCTTGATTTTGGGCTCACCATGTCCCCCATACCTCTTGTAATCCAGAACACCAATGGATTTTTAAACCCAATTTCTTTTAAACCCATACTATGAAAACCAACCAAACAAAAACCAAAACCAAACCAAACCAAACCAAAACAAAAAAAAACCCAACACCCCACACCCCAAAGAAAACCCCAAACCCAACACTCTCAAGTTGGTCATTGTGAACTGTTACCGGGGAACTTGCTGTGGGTGGCTTCAGATGCTGGAAGGGAAAGACCTCAGTAATGTCACCGGTGAAAAGTGAGCTAACTTCCTGCACCTGCGTGGCCAGTAGCAGTAGCAATCGTTAGGGGTTAACTCCTGGCTCCTGGAGCTCAGTTTCATTAGTATGTCTTCAGAACTGTTGGAGGAAGCAGAGACAAAAGGGAACGCCAAAAAAAAAAAAAAGGCTTAAGTCTATTTAGAGTTTAAAATATGACTCACTGTTTAAAAAGAAGCATACTCACTGTATTCTGGAAGTGACTTTTTCAGTTTGCTTGTGATTTTCTATACCTGTTCCCAATTTGCATACCTTCCACTGCTTCTGTCTGTGTTGGAGAACTGTGTGGTCCTGTTGGCTGAGTTCTGCCCCCCCACCCCCCCCCCCGCCCCCGGGGAGCCTCTCCAGACATCTGGAGACTTCACTGACTGTGCAGTGTCCTAAAGCTCTTGTGGAACACATGCTGAGATTTAAGACAGGCTATGCTACTTCTGCTTGTAACGACTTTCTGTTCATGCCTTGTTTTCCCAACAGGATTTTAACCTTCACTAAACTCTGAACTATGGAAGGAAAGGAATGGCATATGCTTCTGGATCTCTCCCAGCGTCCAGAGCATGACTAAGGATATTCTAGTAAAGACTTTAGATAACCACCTACCACTGGGCCAGAGATTTTCCGTAACTCCTTGCAGCATTCTTGTTAGGATCCCCAAGACAAAATGACAGTTACCGTCCAGGTAGGCTTATAAAGTCATATAGCCACTTTTAAAAATGCTTTGACCTTTGCTTTTGAGATAGCAAGAATCCTTTTACTAAGTGGATTTTATGCCCTTTTCTAATTTATCATTTACATAACAGTTGTAAGTTTTGAATGTTTTAAACCATGAAAAATTTCAATAGATAAAAGGAAGATGGAAAGGAAACAGAAAAATCATAAGGGCAGATGGAAATGGTATTATTGTCTTTTGAACACAGGTGGAGGTGTGCTTGAGTTTGGCCGGGCACTCCTCTGTATCCTTCCTTCACTGAGCCTGAGCCCAGAGTTCTGTCTTACTTGGTATTCCCCGTCCCTACCAAAGGTCAAGGCTGCTATTAAGTTGAATGGATATGTGGCATCAGGCACCCATAGCTCTTATGGTCTGAGTCATTCAGTCCCTGGTGGTCTGTCTAGTCATGATGTTCTATGACCTTATATAGCATTGCTCTGTGTGATTTTTAGAGGATGATTTAAATCCTTCTGTGAAGTTTCTTGCATAAGTATTCCCCAACTTATTAAAAGCCTCAGAAGAAATGCTGGCCTGTAATGCTGAGTAACCATGTCTGCCTTGCTAAGAGTGGCTCCAAACACAACAGAAAGAAAAGCAAAGACCCATATTGGAAAGATAGCTCAGTGGGTAATTGGATTGAATTTAAGCATGAGGACTTGATTGAGTTCAGATTTCTAGAACCTATGTAAAGAGTACATGGTAGCAAATGTCTGTAAGCCAAGATGTGGGTAGCAAGTACAAGCAGATTCCAGAAACTGCTGGCCAAGAAGCCCAGCCAAATGGTGAGCTTCAGTGAGAGAGAAGGGACTCTGTCTCAAAAACAAATGTGGAGAGCAAGTGAGGAAGATCTGTGCCCTCTGCCTCCTCCCCAC
Organism: Mus minutoides; assembly: GCA_902729485.2. Taxonomy (NCBI): domain Eukaryota; kingdom Metazoa; phylum Chordata; class Mammalia; order Rodentia; family Muridae; genus Mus; species Mus minutoides. The sequence goes on from CACVCL010028232.1 coordinate 54,892, forward strand.
AAAGAGGTTACTCTATATAGTAATGTATCCAAGTAGAGGAGTCTACATAGTACCAGGGATTTTAAGTATTGGGTCATTATGGCAACTTGCTTCAACGCAGCAGGCAAAGCATCTCTGACTTGTAACTGAATCTGATTCAGAGGAGAGCTCACAGAGAATTGTGACAATTTTCATGTTGTATAAAACATCTTTGCAGCATTCCAAGGTGTCTTCACATACAGGGTTGTTGATCACTCTTTGTCCTGCCAGACATCTTCTTTCTGTTCTATATAACTGGTGAAGCTTGAAAGGTAAGCTGTCACCAAGGAAACAGAGCTTACAGATGAAGTGCACATCTCACTCTGGCAGAGACAGACAGTGTGGGCGAGGCATGCTTACCTCCAAAGACAAGAGTGAGAGAGGGGAGATATTAAGACAGCCAGCTTTCACCCAGATATTTTCAATTAAATATCTTTTATATTTTCGAACAGTAGGCCAGTCAGAGGCAGGAATATTGCCGCAGTTCCTGCTACTGTCACAAACCTAAAACGTGCTCTATTGCTTTACCTCAATCAGAAACACTCTATTGTCCTCTTGAGAGGACAGCTTCTGGTGAAAGGGACATCCATTCCCATTCTCTCTCAGTAAATCCTCTTTTAGATTGGTATTTTTTCTGTCTATGCTTACATTTCCATCATAGCCATTGATCACATTAAACTTAACTTTTAAAAAATATTTAATTTTTTTCATTAATTTATTTATTCACTTTACATCCCAATATCACCACCCCCTCCTCCCAGTCCTCTTCCCTCACATAGGTCCCCTTCTTCTCTGAGAAGGGGTAACTCCCTTGATTATCCCCACACCCTGACATATCAAGTTCCTACAGGACTAGGTGCATCCTCTCCCATTGAGGCCAGACAAGATAGACCAGTTAGGTGAACAGGAACCACAGACAGGACACACATTCAGGGACAGCATTCCCTGTTCTAGTTGCTGGGAGACCCACATGAAGACCAAGGGGCACACCCGCTACATATTTGCAGGGGCTGGGGCTAGGTCCAGCCCATATATGTTCTTTGGTTGGTGGTTCAGTCTCTGGGAGCCCCCAAGGGTCCAGGTTAACTTAACTTTTAAAAAGTATGTGGCGTCTAAAGGCTCAAAGTAATGAGTAGCATTTAATACACATTAAATTACATTATTCTCTTTTGTATATCTGATCTTACCATATGTGAATAGGAGTCCTAGGGAAGCAGTGTTAGTAATTACACAGAAATGGAAATCTAACATGTCAAGCCAATTACATCCTCTCAACAGAGTCCGTCAAGGGACTTTAGGCTTACAGGTTTGATTGAGCTCATTTCTGCCTTTGTTTCCCTTTGAACCTAAGTATAGCTTCCACTCTTTTTTCACACTCTGTTCCAGCCTCATAATAAAGTAGATGGCAATGGGAGAATAGTGACATCCTGGAAAGTCCCTAGTATGACAGCTGCTCACCCACAGCTGTGCCTACCACATCCCCTTCCTAGCATATCAGGCAGTGCAGATAGTCATTCTGTCCTAATCTTGTCACCTTTGCTATGTGAAGGCCTTGCTTCAGAAAGCTACTTTTCTCATTCCTCTCCATCAGTGTCATTTCCCCTTCTCCACTGGGAGAAGTGCCCTTATCTATGTAACTTACCAAAAATAGTTTTTTGATTTTTCTTGCTGCCTCCAGACATATTGCATTTTAAATTTCCTTTTACAGTAAGAAACTATAATGATTAATTTTTAGTCACTGACTCTAACACTTGGCTTTGTTTTTGTTTGTTTTGTTTTTTTTTTTGCTTGTTGTATATTTAGTCCATAGAGGCGTTCTTTAATTTTTTTGTTGCATATGCAATTACATATATACATATGTATGCATGCATGCATGTATTTTGTGTGAAAATGTGTGCAGGGATGCTTATGTATCATGGTGGATATGGCTATGTGATGGTCAGAGGTCAGTGAGGAGGTCATTTATCTCCTTCCTCCACATGGACTATGGAATTGACCTCAGGTTGTGAGTCTTGGTAGAAAGCTGCTTTGCTTGCTGAGCCATCTCATCAGCCCCTTGAGTGAGTCTTGATTAAAAAAGAAAAGAAAAGAAAAGACAAGAAGAGAAGAGAAGAGAAGAGAAAGGAAGAGAAGAGAAGAGAAGAGAAGAGAAGAGAAGAGAAGAGAAGAGAAGAGAAGAGAAGAGAAGAGAAGAGAAAAAAGAAGAAGAAAAAAGAAACCAAGACATCTGGGAAAAGAAGGAGATACCTTTTGGGTTGTCTTCTCTGATTTTTTTTTTTTGTTTCATTTTGAAATACTCATATTGAAATAAAACCTTGACATTTTTATATAAAAGCTTAGGTATTAATGTTCAAAAGGTCTTTATTTTGTTCTAAGCTATACACTGGTGGCAGAATTTTAGGTTCAGGTAAGTTTTGATAATGATGAAATGACTTTTCTATTTTGGGCCACCCTTCCACTTTGACATTTGTGTTAGTTTAGTTTTTTTTTTTTTTTTTTTTTTTTTTTTTTTTTTTTTTTTTTTTTTTTTTTTTTTTTTTTTTTTTTTTTTTTTTTTTTTTTTTTTTTTTTTTTTTTTTTTTTTTTTTTTTTTTTTTTTTTTTTTTTTTTTTTTTTTTTTTTTTTTTTTTTTTTTGAGACAGGGGTGCATGCTACTACTCAAGGTGAGCTGTGAAAGTTGATTTGTATCCCAAGGGTGACCATAAAGTTCAGATCTCCCTACCTCTACCAGTGGCACCTCTCATACTGCATCCCTTATTGGGAGCAGAAGGATTTTCTTCACATCCTTAGCTGATTTCATAGAATGTTAATCTAGGTTATGTTGTAAGTTTTCTTCCACCTGATCTCCAGGCTTCGCTGTTGGGCTCTTGGCAGGTTCTTCATGTCTGAACCCCCCTTTTTTTTTTCTCTAAATCTGAGACAATTTCTTCGACTATATATTGTCTTTGTTTTCTTTTCTTTTCTTTTCTTTTCTTTTCTTTTCTTTTCTTTTCTTTTCTTTTCTTTTCTTTTCTTTTCTTTCTTTTTTTGACAGGGTTTCTCTGTATAGCCCTGGCTGTCCTGGAACTCACTCTGTAGACCAGGTTATCCTTGAACTCAAAAATCCACCTGCCTCTGCCTCCCAAGTGCTGGGATCAAAGGCATGCACCACCTCTGCCTGGCTTGTTTCTGTTTTCTTTTCCTCCTCTCATCCTGCATGATCTCTCTAATCTCTTTGTCAAATACTGCTACTTTTCATGTCATCTAAAGCCTCTCATATTTGCTTAGCTCTTCCTATTTTAAGAGTCTGCCTTGATTTACCTTAACCCTCACCTCCTTGGTCAGTGGACATCTGACCAACAGCTCACTCATTACCAAAACCGGAGTTGTGTAAAACTACTCTATTTAGAGGAACATGAGTGGAAATGGAGAATTTTTTACTTAAAGAAATAGAATATAAACACAGACTGACATACTCAAATATACATGGTTACATTTGAGGGGGACCTCCGGTCTCCCACAAACCAGGGGACCTTCACCTCAAAGACTACGAACACTCTATGGACTACACCCGTGTGGGAACTGAAACTGGGTCCCTACAAGAGCATCAAGTGATTTTGACTGTTGAACCACCTCTCTAGCCTCTTTAGTCACTCTCTCTGTCTGTCTGTCTGTCTGTCTGTCTGTCTCTCTGCCTCCCCCTCTCTCTCTCTCTGACTGTTTCTGCCAGTCTCTGTCTCTGTCTCTCTCACAGAAATTTCCTTTAAGATAAACACAAATGTCCCTACAGGTACCAATTCTGATATTGTATCAAAGCAGTTACTCTTTTGTAACTGACTTTAAGGTTAGTTGTTTTGTGATCTCACCATAGATCATTTCTGATAGAGTTTGCTCGCCTGTGTAGTATGGTCATATTTGGTAGGGGGCTGCTGAGAATTTTAATTTCCTCTAATGTTGAATCAACTAGAGTTTTAGTAGTATAGCACCTTGATTATGTTTTATGACATGCTTGCTATCACATAAAATATGTACAATATAGAAACAATACAAATGTGGAAAGTACATATTACTTAAAGTTAATCATTGTTAACATTTTTGTGTATTCCCTTCTTCACATTTCCCAACACATGCACACACATACACAAAGACACACAGTGCCTGCATATCATTATTTCAAAGTATAATAGTATGCATTGGGAAACATAAGATCAGTATTATCACACTAGATTATCAGGAAAAGACTGAACTAAAAGAGTCAGAAAGATCAGGGCACACTTGAAAATTCCTGCAAGTGCTGTAAGGCAGGACACTGCTTTGCGTTCACACAAAGTGACAAAGGACACCAGATTCAAGATGATGAGAACAGAGTCTCCAGAGGACCGAGTTTATGAACGGAGTAGAACTTCACAAACAAAGGAAGGGGAACGATCACTTCTGTCTGAAGACACACAGATAAAGCTCCAGGGGCAGAGGGCAAACAGTGGGGAAGAGACCACAGTGCTGTCCTTTGAGACGGACAGTAAGAGTGGATCCTGGAGCAGGAGAAGCAGTCAGGAGGCTGTGTTGAGTCTGCAGGTCGTATCTTGGATCTTTCTCCTCCTCTTAGAAGCAGTTCAGGACTTTAAGGAGGGAGCACACGTAGACTTCGATTTGAAAAGATGACCCCGACTGTACTAAGGATCATCATCCAAGCAATAGACTGGACATTAGGACCCAGGACATTAGGACATTTAGAGGTTATTGCCATGGCAGCATAGAGTGTGGGGAAAAATATTTAAAGGGAAATGCCAAGATGCTTTGAGAGTTCCTGATTGGCACAGCCTGATAGATGTCTTGTATGCCAGTCAGGGAGTGCTCCCAGGAGGCCTTCAGGTGGGGGTTGCGTTCTGGGATGAACGCTTTGAGTATATAGAGTCTGTGAGATACTCAGATGAAGAGTATTATGGCTATTCATAGTGTTTAAGACTCAGACCGAGGTGTGAGCCAGACAGATGGTATAAATGAGAGAGTCCTTGACTGGGGGTGGGGAGCAAAGCTGTGGCTAAGGGAGGATTCCCCACATCCTGGCACCAGTTTCTCATGGGTCCGTGCTCAGTGTAGGAACATCTGTTTCTCCATGCTTGTCTTTTCCAAACTGACAGATAAAAGATAAAATGTCTCTATAGCGTTGGCTTGAATTTAACACACACACACACACACACACACACACACACACACACCCCTTGATAATTTCATCCATGTATATAACTAAGTGAGATTTTATTTATCTGCTTTCTCCCCTCCAACTCCTCCCACATTCCTCAACCATTCCCTCCCCTACCCACTACCCCCCAATTTCAGGAGCTATTTGTAGCTGTTAGCTGTGGGAGGAGGAAACACGCACTTTCTTGAGTGTGTTTCCACAGGTTGGTTTCCTACATGCTGCTAAGTGGATGGACCCTGCACCCATGCCTGTATGGCTAGCATTAAATCAGAATTATCAAAACAATGGCCTGCATTTTACAGAAGTGGTGCCGAACCTCTTTTTCTTTGTTACTCCCTGAATTGTTTCATGACTTTTTGTGGATATAAAAGCATATTATTGTTATTTTTTGGCAGAAATTCTATAGTTTCATCAGTGCTCAAACCTGGCAACCTCATCTCTGTATCACTGACCTCCATGGTTAGTCCTTCATGGCCCTTTAGCCTTCTCAGAGGCATTTCCCAACTCATGACTATTTCTCTGTGTGGCATTGATTCCCTGTCTCAACTTGAAGCCACCAGTGTAGGCTGAAGCTGACTTATCATGTGCTATGTTCCTGTCTTCTTCTGGAGTCTTTATGCTTTTAATATTTCCCTCCTTCCAATGCAAAAGGAAATAGTGACCATTTTGTTACATCGCAACTGAAATCTATTGCCTTCACTATAGACTCCTAGCTATTTGGCTTGAGCACCCTTCTTTATAATCAAAGATGACCACAGAAACCTATGTATCAGGAGGGGCACAAGGTACACACATGTACTTGTTTCTGTAATTCAACACTTGTTATGGGTCTTTGCTATTAAGACCTGCACTAAGTCATTTTAAAGCATTCTTGGGGGCTAGCACTAGGGGGAGCATGAGGCCTATTGTTCCACCTAGAAAAGGCCACAATGGGGTGCTGACAGGCTAGGGTATAGAAAACACTAGCAAATTAGAAGGAAGTTGATAGGGTGTGTCCTGTCTCTCATACCGAGTGTGTATTGCTTGGCAGAGTCTGCAGCCCGAATCTGGAAAGGGCACACATTGGAGGCCAAGGAGGTAGAACTACACTTCCTGTCCATCTGGGAATGACGGGGGATGTAGACTCTTTGGGATTCATACATACACACTCTATGTACAGTTGGTGCATGCCACCTGTTCTGGCTGGTTTTGTGTGTCAACTTGACACAGGCTAGAGTTATCACAGAGAAAGGAGCCTCAGTTGGGGAAATGCCTCCACGAGAAAATGCCTCCATGAGAAAATGCCTCCACGAGATCTAGCTGTAAGGCATTTTCTCAATTAGTAATCAAGCAGGGAGGTCCCCTTGTGGGTGGTACCAACTCTGGGCTGGTAGTCTTGGGTTCTATAAGAGAGCAGGCTGAGCAAGCCAGGGGAATCAAGCAAGCCAGTGAAGAATATCCCTCCATGGCCTCTGCATCAGCTCCTGCTCCCTGACCTGCTTGAGTTCCTGTCCTGACTTCTTTAAGTGATGAACAGCAATGTGGAAATGTAAGCTGAATAAACCCTTTCCTCCCCAACTGCTTCTTGGTCATGATGTTTGTGCAGGAATAGAAACCCTGACTAAGACACCACCTTACTTGGCCTTTGATGTGATGTGTATGTGAAGTGATGCACTGGATACCTGTGTGTCATAGGATGTCTTTGCAGATGTGACAGGTGGCAGTTCATAACTAATGACAGAAAAGATAACCCAAACATGAATTTATACATTCTGATATCTGAGAGTAATTAAATGAACCAATATTCTAAATACAATGGCAAATAGAATAGAAAAAAGAAAAGAGAAGAGAAGAGAAAAGAAAAGAAAAGAAAAGAAAAGAAAAGAAAAGAAAAGAAAAGAAAAGAAAAGAAAAGAAAAGAGGTAAAGCTGAAATGTCTGGACTTATATTTTTAACTCTTGTTTAGAAGTTAATATTCCCATTTCCGTTTGCCTTATTTCAGCAATAGATCCTTCTTATCGTTTGTCTCTCGATGGCTTTCATGTCTGGGTGTATTTGAAGACAAGTTCAAATCCATTTCCCAGACTAAAGAGACTTTTGGTCTGACTGTGTTCTCCCACCCCCACTGTAAGCCCTGCCCACACACTCCCCAATCCCTAAGCAGACTTCTTGCATGCTACTTGCGCATTTCATGTTCTTGCCAAGTCAGGATTTAATCTTCCACAGTTCAGGGCCTGTTTATGTCATTCTGTGAGATGCTTTGGACAAAAATCTCAAAGGGTTCTTTAATTCCAACTTTCCATCTATGCAATTGCCTTATACATAATGATGATGCATGTGTATTACTATAGAAATATTTTATACGTTTAAGAACATCTCTGTGTTTTCCCTCCTCGCCTAAGGACAGCATGCGCACACAATTGCTCTGTATGCTCGCTGTATCTTGGTGACCTTTTATACAAGGAAGTTCCTTCTTTGATTGAACCAGGTGTTCTGTATACCGAGCCAACAAAATATGTAGCCACTGTGCATCTAATGGACATTTGATTGTCTCTGACATTTGCTGCAGTGAATAAAGTTGTACATATGTCACTCAATATGGGTGTGACCACAGCCAAGGGGTAAAACTAGAATGGCAAAATCATTTCAGTATGTATTGCCAAATTGGCATTATCCCTGCAAGAAAGAATGTATGTAAATGTTGCTCCCTCATTAACCCTTGTGTCTAGTTGGACAGATGAAATATAGTAATTCATTATCTCCTTTTTAGGATGAGCACTTTTTCTTATGGGCTTATGCTCTTTTTATTTAAAAACAGTTATCATTATTAGTTTATTACTTATTATATATTTAGGTGTTTTGCCTATGTGCCTACCTGTGTACGAAGAGTATGCCGGTGAGCTGCCATGTAGGTGTTGGAAATTAAACCATCTGGAAGAGAAGCCAGTGCTATTAACTGCTGAGCCTTTTTCCCAGCCCAGGCCTTGTGCTCTTTAAGAGCCTTTTAAGACTGTTTTGTAAATATTAATCATAGTCATGGAGAGATGGCTCAGAGGTCAAGAGCATTGGATGCCTGTGAAGAGGACCCAGGTTTGATTCCTAGCACCCACATGGTGGGTCACAACAGCCTGTAACTCCAGTTCCAGGGGATCCAACATCTTCTCATCTACATGAACAGTGGGCACACATGTACACAGACAAAATATCCATACACATTAAATAAGTGAATGAATAGATAAATGGATAAATAAATAAATAAATAAGATTAAAAAAATATTGATCAGGTCACATGATACTAGGTTGGCGTTTCTAAGTCCTCATCCCTGCCCTGAGTACAGCTCTCATTACTGAAAGCCCTGGCCTCGGTGTGCATTCCCTTTCTCACCGTGTCTTTTCCTACACACTCAGCATTCTAGACCCACTCTGCTTCCCTCTGTCCCTAAAACACTGTGTTGTACTTTGCCCATCTCTGGTACTATTACCTTTCACCCTAAACCTCATACAGTTAGTTAACAGCTGTTCTCTCTCAGACTCCTAGTCTACTTCTAATGAGGTTCCTCTTCTTCACGACTCAGTCCATTTATGAAGTTCTCCATGCTGCCACTTCCTGATGCCTAGGCTAGCTTTAATAAAGACACTGTGATTTTTCTTCTAACATCTTATTATTTCAGTATGTTGGCTCTTAGTGCATGTATATTTAAATAGATACACACACACACACACACACACACACACACACACACATTGGAACTGACTGAGATGTTCTCTTATCAGCAAAATAAAGGCTTCAGTCTGGTTAGATACTAAGCTCCCCATTCCTTCTCCCATTTTTTAAATTTAAACCACTTTTTGATTAAGATTTACTAAAATATTAACATCTAGTAGGGGAGATACTATCTGAGAATTCAATCTTTCTTTTCCCAATTGGTTACTTTATGTTTGAATATTAACATTCCTTTGAAAAATTTACATTGAAACTTATTTCCAGTGGGTCTTTTATGAGGTTCATGTTCTGTGAGGACTGAGCACCCTTCTCAAAGTGCTGGAGGACACTAGTTAAGACCCCTCTGTACTCTTTGTCTGCATGCCACACGAAGATGCTGTTTTTGGAAGATTGACCGGACAAAGTAGCCCTCATTAGATACCTGGCTTGATATCACTGACTCCAGAACAAAGAGAAATATATGCCTGTTCTTTATAAAATTTCCTGCTCTCAAGTATTTTGTTATAGAGTCAGATACAGTCTAAAAGCTCTACATTGACTATTAGGCAAAATGATAGGTAGTGACATGATAGTTTTCACATAGTATATGCTAAGAGGTGTCTTCCATGAGCTATAAACTATTTGATCATTCTTGGTCCCTGAGTGGTTCCAGGAATACAATGATCTTGAGATTCTTCATCATTCCTGCCTTTCCTCACAAATCACTTAACCTCCATTACATGGAAAAGCCTGAGAGATTAGCCATACTTACTGTGAGAAGTGATTCAGCAGCCTACAAAACCTCAACTCTTCACTGTTCTTTCCACCATGATGGCCCTTACTCCATGACGATGTTGTGACTACAGGATGATCTAAGAAGAGGGGATATGCTCTGTCTAAGTGATCCAAGTAAACTAAAATCTAGCTCCATCTGTCACAGAACATAATTATTTATTTTCTGAACACCTTCCACAAGTAGTTTCCAATCTATATGACACAGATAAGACACCCAATCCAAATCTGGGCATAATTTGATTGTTTCTATTTAGTTTGATCACAAGGTTGATCATTGCAGGAGTTCGAGTAGCTGTGAGAGGATTTACTTCCTTTTGTCTGCCAAGTACATCAAATTTAGTTTGGGCTAACCCATACTTTTATCATAAATTAATTCAAGGGATATTTTAAAAGTACTGTTATGAATCTGTCCGTATATCCCAGGCATCATGTAAGGTAATGTAGGGCAGAACTATAGTGTATAAACTATGACTACTGGTCTTAACAACATCCACACACAAACAAGTTTAAGAGGAAACACAGCCAAAGAGTAATGCATGTAAAAATGAAAATTAAAAAAAAAATAGTATCTATCTAAAAAAATTCTGTTTCTCGGTGACGAGGGCTTCAGAGGAGACAGATGTCCAGAAAAGACAGAGTCCAGGCATATGGAGAGAAAGCCAGACAAGGGATCAGAGTAGCTTTGTCAACAGAGCTGCCTGAGTCTCCATGACAAGTGCCAAAATAAAGGGATCATGAAGCCCCTTGGGCTATCATCCTTTCCAATAGAAATGAGGTTAAGTTACAGATAAGAAATCTATCCACATGGCAGCAGATCATTACAAATGATGTGTTTATTCACCAGATGAAATTGTCATTTTGGAGGCTTAACTGCTGGTAAGCTTATTGCTTACCCTTTCTAGCCCATTCTGACCTCTGGCTGGCTTGTTCAGGCTCAAACACCATTTTAAGCTGTCTGATTCAATCTGGCTTCTCTTGGCATCTGCCTGAATTGTTCTGCTTGGCCTCATACTAACTTTGTCAATCTGTTCTAATCTGGATGATTCTCATTCTCTGGCTTATTTTGTTTCCACCTTCAACCTGTCTCTATAAAGCTGTCCCAGAAAAACTGCCTCCTCTCTCTCTGCCTGCTCCATCAAACTGTCCCTCTTTTCTATGCTCTTCTTGTGAAAGTTAGGCATATCCTGTCTCTTGAGTCATTCTGTTAAATCTTTCTTTGATTTGTCATTTTATCTGCTCCTCAATTACACATCACTTTCAAACATGGATGCTTATTTCTACAAACTTACCTTACCTACATGGTTTGCAATTAAAGGTATGTACTAAGAGCATGACTATATTCCAGTCAGATCATACCGTTATCCAGAGTGTATGCATTCTGGCCAGGTCATATTTTTAGATGTAATCCCTCCCTATAGCAGCCATTTTGCTGGATTAAAATTCCTCTATAGATCATGTTAGCAGTAGAAAATGATGCTAGTATGTTAGTAATGGTAAAGTTATGCTTAGAAATTGAGAAAAACACATAAAACCAAAAAACAAACAAAAGGAAATCGAGAAAAGAAAGCAAGTATCACACTACTTTGGACTTCCCTTCACCAAGCAAATAAGGATTAGAAACTCTTTGATTTTTAAATAGAACAGTTTTGATTCTGTGGGATGGCCACATATGTCGAACCTGAAAAATACTGCCTTTCATTGTTTTACTATTTCTGAATCATGCTGCCTTTTTTTCTAGCACATTTTCTCAAACTTCACATATGTGGTATTGAACAGCTTCGTGGGACTCTAAACAAGAGAGTGCTCTAAGTGGGCAGTGGCTTCTTGACACACACTGTGGGCAGAGGCCAGGTTAGGCCAGTCGTAATTGTGGTGGTCTGGGAGACACAGCCTGTCTCCTGCGGGAGGGCCATGGCTATCACTTAGAAGTGGCTGTTCTCCAGGAGGGCACCAGTGTCACAGCTTGAAGTTGTACATTCTCTCTAGGCCACGCGCGAGTGTGACACTTCTCTGAATCCCAGGCCACTGGTTCTGTGTTTCCTATAGGACTTCTTGTTACTCTGGAGTTGCTCTAGTCTTCTGTGATGCATTCTACAGAGACTTTTGCCCCAGAAAGTGTTTATAGAGTTACTACTCCATTTAGAATCATGCTGCAAACACCTGCTCATAAAAAAATAAAAATGTGCTTTCTAATAGTAGTTGCCACTGGGGAATAAAAAAAATTCAGATAAATTCCAAGATAAAATATGCATATAAAATTTCCTGTATGAAATCAAACTCAACTGTATAGTGCCTTTCACTCCATAATTGGAATCTTAGCTTCCAGTATGAATCTTCTTATGGCTCAAAAATTTAACACCAGGTCCTAAACATTATGGAAGGAGGTATACCAGAACTCTAAGAACATTTTCCTGGCACTTGCCTGGCCCCCAGGCAGTAAATAGATCAAAGGCCTATGGCATCCTGAAGAAGAAAGACAGACTCAGTTCCTAGTCCTTTCAAAGATGTCTAGTAACATAGAGCCATGTATGTGGAAGCTGTGAGCATCATCCAAAAAAATGGACATGCTAGTCCAGGGTGTTTCCATCCAAGAATGTGGTTCTTTCCATATGCGGTTTCTTTTAGATGTGTAATACTTTACTTCCCCAGGTTTAGTAGGAGAAAAATAAAGATGGATACATGTAATTAAAATAAAACTAGGGCCATAGGAGACTGTTTATAGAACAGTAAAATGTTTTTGCAGCCAAAAAGGAAAAAAAAAAAAAAAAAGAAAAAGAAAAAAACAAAAACAGAAAAAGGTCTGAAAATCTCAGCCCCCCACATGAGAAACCATTCATGTTTTTCTTCAGTATAACTTACTTTCTGTGCCAAAGCTGCTTCACTCTTGCTAACAGAGTTTTCTGAGGTGGAGATGTGTGCTCAGTATGAAGGTGGGCTGCCTCCCTGGCCACTCTTCTGTCAACCTCACCTGTTAGATGCTAAACAGAACAGTCTCAGAGGAGGCCACCAACAGCCCGAGCCAGGATCCCAAGAATTTATATCTCAGTGGTAGGACACTGAAATTCCTGACTAGAAATGTGAGCTGCATTTTACACACGAAATGAAAATGGTTTCCACCTTTCCACCCATCCACACTTTTAGCTACTTAATACCAAGGTGCTAACACTGAGTTAAAGTGAACGTGAAAGAATCAGAAGGCCAACAGGAGTGCCGTATTTTATCGCAGCACAGTCAGAATATCAGTTTGTTTTTCCCAAATGCCTTCATCCAAGAGTGTGAGCCAAAAGAAAGCCCATTCTTCTGGATCATATTTGGTTTTTATCATCAGTTAATTGAGTGACTTTGGGGCTTTCAAGGGCCACCCAAGCTCGTTTGGCATTTTCTATTCATGTCTTCAAGTGTCTGTACAATTCTTCCTCTTCTCATTCCTGACCCCTCTCTACACAGCTCAGAGAATTTTCTACATTTCCTCTTCTAAGAGTAAATCATTACTTCCTAGGATGACTGTGTGTGGCCTCCCTGGGTCCTATGAAGTGCTCTCTCGGATGAGCAGCCTCCTTCCATGGGTTACCTGTTTCTCCACTTCAGAGTGTAGCCCAGACTTGGGGTCATTAAACATGAGCTTTAGCAAGGCTATATGGAACTTTAATAAGTGGCAACGTTTGGAGACACCTAGACATTTCCATCACGATCCCCACATGTCTACTCAAATTTATAGGAATGCTTTTCCTTCAATTCCAGGATGAGTCAGAGATAGCGATAGTGTGAGCTGGAAAAAAATCAATCTCCCAGGAGACCTGGCAAGAGAAGTTTGCTTTCAAAGCAAGCTCTTTATGGAAAAAATTCTTTTTCAAGGCTACCAAATCTATTAATTATACAAGACAGCCTTGGATTGGCTAGTGCCACTCAAATGTGTTAGCCTCAGTAATTCTGCCAATGTGTGACTTTTGGAAATACTCTCCACACTGTCTGCTTTTCTCATTGGGGATGCTGACACACACAGGAACCCTGTTGCCTTCTCAAATGCAAGATGTTTAAATATCAGCTAAAAACCAGTGTTAGATCTCACTGCTTTCCAAAGTCTGGCTTTATATTTCTGCAGGAGAATCTAAATTTGATCTTCTGAAATGTGAGTGCTGCCCCTTCCCTCTACTCTTTTTGTTTTTTCTTTCAGTATCCAAATTTATTTTCCTAATATATGTATGGAAGGAGCATTTATAGCAGTGGTTCTTAACCTGTGGGGTCACAACCCCTTTGGGGGTCAAATGACCTTTCCATAGGAATCACATATCAGATATTCTGCATATCAGATGTTTACGTTACAATTCCTAACAGTAGTAACAAAACTACAGTTATGAAGTAGCAAGAAAATGATTTTTCGGTTGGGAATCATCACAACATGGAGGGACTGTATTGATCACAGCACTAGGAAGGTTGAGAACCACAGGTTTGCAGGATGATGATGCAGGATGTTGCTCCTTTTTCTAGTATAAAAACAAAGTGACCAGGAAATCAAGACTAGCAAGAGAACATTGCCTGCAAATAGTGATATTTTGACTTCTTCCTTTCCAATTTGTATCCCCTTGATCTCCTTTTGTTGTCGAATTGCTCTGGCAAGGACTTCAAGTACTATATTGAATAGGTAGAGAGAAAGTGGGCAGCCTTGTCTAGTCCCTGATTTTAGTGGGATTGCTTCGAGTTTCTCTCCATTTAGTTTGATATTGGCTACTGGTTTGCTGAAGATTGCTTTTATAATGTTTAGGTATGGGCCTTGAATTCCTGATCTTTCCAAGACTTTTATCATGAAAGGGTGTTGGATTTTGTAAAATGCTTTCTCAGCATCTAAGGAGATGATCACTTGGTTTCTGTCTTTGAGTTTGTTTATATAGGGAATTACGTTCATGGATTTCTTTATATTAAACCATCCCTGCATCACTGGGATGAAGCCTACTTGTTCATGATAGATGATCGTTTTGATGTGTTCTTGGATTTGGTTTGCAAGAATTTTATTGAGTATTTTTGTATTGACATTTTTAAGAGAAATTGGTCTGAATTTCTATTTCTTTGTTGGATCTTTGTGTGGTTTAGGTTTCAGAGTAATTGTGGCTTTATCGAATGAATTGGAAAGAGTGCCTTCTGTTTCTATTTTGTAAAATAGTTTGAGGAGAGTTTGAATTAGGTCTTCTTTGAATGTCTGATAGAACTCCCATCTGGTCCTGGGCTTTTTTTGGTTGGGAGACTATTGATGACTGCTTCTATTACTGTAGGGGAAATGGGACTGTTTAGATCATTAATCTGATCCTGATTTAACTTTGTTACCTGGTATCTGTCCAGGAAGTTATCCATTTCAACCAGGTTTTGCTGTTTTGTTGAGTAGGATCTGATGATGTTTTGGATTTCTGTTGTTATGTCTCCTTTTTCACTTCTGATTTTGTTAATTAGGTTATTGTCCCTGTGTCCTCTAGTAAGTCTGGCTAAGGGTTTATCTATCTTGTTGATTTTCTCTAAGAACCAGGTTCTGATTTGGTTTATTCTTTGAATATTTCTTTTTGCTTCCACTTGGTTGATTTCATCCCTGAGTTTGATTATTTCCTGCCATCTACTCTTGGGTGAATTTGCTTCCTTTAGTTCTAGAGCTTCTAGGTCTGCTGTCAGACTGCTAGTGTATGCTCTCTCTTGTTTCTTTTTGGAGGCACTCAGGGCTATGACTTTTCCTCTTAGGACTGACTTCATTGTGTCCCATAAGTTTGTTTATGTTGTGGCTTCATTTTCATTAAACTCTAAAAAGCCTTTAATTTCTTTATTTCTTCCTTGACCAAGGTATCATTGAGTAGAGTGTTGTTCAGTTTCCACGTAAATGCTGGCTTTCTATTATTTATGCTGTTATTGAAGATCAGCCTTAGTCCATGGTGATCTGATAAGATTCATGGGTTGATTTCACTATTTTTGTATCAGTTGAGGCCTATTTTGTGACCAATGATTATGGTCAATTTTTGAGGAGGTACCATGTGGTGCTGAGAATGTATATCCTTTTGTTTTAGGATAAAATGTTCTGTAGATATCTATTAAATCCATTTGTTTCATAACTTCTGTTAGTGTCCATGTGTCTCTGTTTAGTTTCCGTTTCCAGAATCTGTCCATTGGTGAGAGTGGGGTGTTGAAGTCTCCCACTATTATTGTGTGAGATGCAATATGTGCTTTGAGCTTTACTAAAGTTTCTTTAATGAATGTGGCTGCTCTTGCATTTGGAGCATAGATATTCAGAATTGAGAGTTCATCTTGTCAGATTTTACCTTTGATGAGTATGAAGTGCCCCTCTTTGTCTTTTTTGATGACTTTGGGTTGAAAGTCAATTTTATTCCATATTATAATGGCTACTCCAGCTTGTTTCTTTGGATCATTTGCTTGGAAAATTGTTTTCCAGCCTTTCACTCTGAGGTACTGTCTGTCTTTTTACCTGAGGTAGGTTTCCTGTAGGCAGCAAAATGTTGGGTCCTGTTTGTGTAGCCAGTCTATTAGTCTATGTCCTTTTATTGGGGAATTGAGTTCATTGATGTTAAGAGAAATTAAAGAAAAGTAAGTGTTGCTTCCTGTTATTTTTGTTGTTAAATATGGGATTCTGTTCTTGCAGCTCTCTTCTTTTAGGTTTGTTGAAGGATTACTTTCTTGCTTTTCTAGGGCGTAGTTTCCATCCTTGTGTTGGTGTTTTCCCTTTATTATCCTTTGAAAGGCTGGATTCATGGCAAGATATTGTGTGAATTTGGTTTTGTCATGGAATACTTTGGTTTCTCCATCTATGGTAATTGAGAGTTTTGCTGAGTAAAGCAGCCTGGGCTAGCATTTGTATTCTCTTAGGGTCTGTATAACATTTGTTCAGGATCTTCTGGCTTTCATAGTCTCTGGTGAGAAGTCTGGTTTAATTCTAATAGGCCTGCCTTTATATGTTACTTGACCTTTTTCTCTTACTGCTTTCAATATTCTGTCTTTATTTAGTGCATTTGTTTTTCTGATTATTATGTGTTGGGAAGAATTTCTTTTCTGGTCCTGTCTATTTGGAGTTCTGTAGGCTTCTTGTATGTTCTTGGGCATCTCTTTCTTTAGGTTTGGGAAGTTTTCTTCTATAATTTTGTTGAAGATATTTGCTGGCCCTTTAAGTTGAGAATCTTCATTCTCATCTACTCCTATTATCTGTAGGTTTGGTCTTCTCATTGTGTCCTGGATTTCCTGAATATTTTGAGTTAGGATCTTTATGCATTTTGCATTTTCTTTGATTGTTGTGCCCATGTTCTCTATGGAATCTTCTGCACCTGAGATTCTGTCTTCCATCTCTTGTATTCTGTTGTTGATGCTCACATCTATGATTCCTGATTTCTTTCCTAGGGTTTCTATCTCCAGAGTTGTCACACTTTGGGTTTTCTTTATTGTTTCTACTTCCCTTTTTAGTTCTTGGATGGTTTTGTTCAATTCCATCACCTGTTTGATTGTGTTTTCCTGTAATTCTTTAAGGGATTTTTGTGTTTCTTCTTTAAGTACTTCTACCTGTTTAGCAGTGTTTTCATGTGATTCTTTAAGGGCTTCTACATGTTTAGCAGTGTTCTCCTGTATTTCTTTAATTGGGTTATTAATGCCCTTCTTAAGTTCCTCTAACAGCATCAGGAGATATGATTTTGAATCAGAATCTTCTTTTTTGGGTGTGTTGGGGTAACCAGGACTGGCTGAGGTGGGAGTGCTGGGTTATGATGATGGTCTTGGTTCCTGTTGGTAAGATGCTTATTTTGCCTTTCGCCATTTGGTAATCTCTCATGTTAGTTGTTATAGTTGTGTCTGACTAGAGCCTATTCCTCCTTTGATTCTGTTAGCCTCTGCCAGCTGTCCTGGGAGTTCAGCTCTCTTCTGAGTCTCAGTGGTCAGAATACTCTGTTCAGGTAAGCTCTCCTCTTGCAGGGAATATGCACAGAGTCTGGTGTTCAGACCTGACTCCTGGCTGAAGATGAAGGCCGAAACAGTGCCTGTCCCAGAAGATGGGTTGCCTCTGCAGTCTGCATGCTCACCTGCACAGACTGGTCTTTGAGGGACCCAAGACACAAGATGGTTCCCTCACCTGCTCTGGAGATCAGAGCCCTCCCAGGGCTTCCTCTCCTTTGCCAGAGAAGATGCCCGGATGTCTGCAGCCCAAAACAGGGTCTGTCCCAGAAGCTGTGTTGCTTCTGCCTTTCACAGAAGATGTGTCACTTCTGCAGTCCACACTCTCTCCTGTGCAGACTGGTCTCAGAGGGACCTGGGAGACAACATGTCTCCCTCACCTGCTCTGGGGTGGGGGATCAGAGCCCTCCCTGGTGGCCACCTCTCCTCTGGTGGGAAAGGTGTCCAGATGTCTGGAGCCCAAAATGGGGGTCTGTCCCAGAAGCTGTGTCGCTTCTGCCTGTCCCAGAAGCTGTGTTGCTTCTGCAGTCTGATCACTCACCCTCTGCAGTCAGAGAGCTGATCTGTGCATACTGTTCTCAGAGAGATTAGAGAGATAAGATGGCTCTCTCATGTCCCTGGCAACTACCTCTCCTCTGGTGGGGGAGGTGTCCGGATGTCTGGAACCCAAAACAGGGGGGTTTGTCCCAGAAGCTGTGTCGCTTCTGCAGTCCCCGTTCCCTCCACTCTTAATCCAAATCAAATACAGACTGAGATGTAGATGGCCAACTTGCACCAGTGAAGGTAAAGCTAGTATCACCTGTGCACACACAGTTTGAAGGTTGGGGCGGGGGATCAAAGCACACCCTAGACACCTCATATGTCTGGCTGACAGTGCTGGACTTTGATACTGTGTGGGTCTTTTGCAGTCTCATTCTGTGAACTTTGCCCATTTAGGTGTGACATTTATAGTTATTTTCCATTGATAAACTATTTAATAATCATCTCTGATTGGATGCTATTTTTACAGTACTTTAAGTCAAGAATTCAGGAATCCATAATTACTTAGAAGATTATGTTGTACTTGATTTTACTGTGAGCAAAAAATAAAGCTCCTTTCATGATCTTTAAAAATATTTAATTAACAAGATTCCCCCCCCCCTCCAATAAGGCTCAAGGAACACCTCCGAAGAGAAGGCAGGAAGATGTTAGATCCAAAGGTCAAGATGTGTGCTGTGAGATTGTGTCTTCTACATAAGACAGGGACACTGCACCATAACATCTCAACAATATGGCTTCCTAAGAAGACCTGAACAAGACGGATACCAGGTGACATGCTAGAGAGTACAAGGGCTGTCTCACAAGGCAACTAATCACTGCCAAGGCAGGGAGCATCAGTTTTCCCCAGGGATAATCCTATTAACTGATCATCTAACACCAAGAGGTTAGTCCAAACACACATTCATAGGGACAACTCTAAATGGACTTAGCAGGTTGTATTTCTGTATTTGCATGAATATAATATGTAATAATTAAAGAAAAAGAAGTCTGGAATATGAGGAGGAGTAGGGTGAGATAGTGGAAAGAGGTTGGTGGAAGGGGAAGAGGAAAGGGAGGGGAGAAATGATGTAAATACAGTATTCACATATGAATTCTTAAGTTATTTAAAAAAGGAAAGGGAACAAAGGCCTTTGTTGTTTCAGTTGACTGAAGTCCTTTCGGAAACATCTCCATTTATCTCACGTCATGCTGTGGTCTGATCTTAGAACTTCTGTTTCAGAAATATCCAAGCAGCTGCAAGTCCTCAAGTCTCTCCCTGGGTTTCTTACTTACACTCCTTCTGACCACAGTGCTGGAAAGACTTCTCCAGTTGTTGTGTTGAAAAAAAAAAAAAAATCCCACATCTTTTCAGTCTGTCTGAGCACCACCAGTTATTTAAGTTTTTCCGATGTGTTGAATCCTCTTGTTTTACTGCACACATTATTCTGTATTAGACAGAAATGTTAGTCATTTCTTTAGATTTGTCTTCTCTTTAGATGGAAAAAAGTCCCTTGGTAGAATTTATACAAATTGCTAAATCTGTGTCAAATTCAATATGGTAGATTTAAACAAAAAATCTTAATGTAGAGGAAGGACTTGGGACCTTAACTCTAAGCCACACCTCCTAGGTGGCAACATATTTAGAATTAATTGGCAATGAAACTTAAGTGTAGGTTTAGGATATTATGCCTCAGATCATTTCAAATCTCATATCGAGTAAGAATAGTTTTACAATAATCTTTATTAATCGTTGTTTACAAGATACCTCTTAATTTAGCATTTGATGTATTTCGAACTATGTTAATTGATTAACAACTTTTATCTTTGTGTGAATGATGTGTCTGTATAGGTGTGTGTGTGTGTGTGTGTGTGTGTGTGTGTGTGTGTTCGTGTATATGTGTGTTGTGTGGGTCAGAAGGCAACCTTAGTTGTTCCTTCTACTACCTTCCTTCCATAGGACCTCTTTGCTGTTGTGGGTCATTGCTGTATTTGGCCGGACTAGCTGTTCTGTGAGCTTCCAGGCTTGTCTTCTGTTTCCCTCTCCCATCTTGACATAGGAGCCCTGGACGTATAAACACACCTTCCGTACCCAAATGTGCTTTAGTTTTGGAGACTTGAACTCAGGTTCTCAGGTTTGCCCAACATATACCTTACCCACCGAGCAATTTCTCTAGCCTCAATTAATCCCTCTCCTTTAATTTTTTTTCCCACAAAACAATCTTTGAGCATAGCTTATGAGCACATCTCCTTTTACAGGTAAAATGCCCCCTCTTGAATTTCAGTTTTCAAGCAGTTTCTCTGATTCCTGCTTTGGGTCTTTGAAGTTGAGCTTTTCTCTGTTTTGGGTTGTTGAAGTGTGTCGTGTCTCCATTCTCTATGTGCAATAGCATCAGCATCGTGGTGACACAGTTGTATGAAATTGTTGAAACATCATCTGGTTCCTTTCCCCTTCTCCTAAATAACAGAGCAAACAGAGGAGTGGGAGTGTGTTTTGTAAAATGCGTGCAGCTGGTTAGTGGCAGAGCCAAACCCAGATGCTCTCTGCCTTACTCTCAAGCCTGTGCCCTTTCCAGTGGCTCGTCCTTGCTGACTCTCTGTCCCTCCAAACCTCCTTCAGAGAAATCAGTTCTCTTCAGATTAGCATCTGGCCTTCCTGTTTCTTTTATGCTCCTGGGTATTGGGGGAAGTTATTTGGTCTGTGTTAAATAGTCCATTTCTAGTCTAGTCTAGTCTAGATTTCATATGTCCTTTCTAAAACTTGAAATGCTACTTGACTTTACAATTCTGTGACTGGATATGGTTTCCCTTTCCTTTATTTGATCTTGTGGCTTTTCTGTATTCATATTATGTTTATTTAGAACACTTAATATTTACTTGTATGATTAAAGTATTTTCCCCTTAATGTTCTGTCTGCTGTATTATATGTAATAGAAAACAATCCTACATTTTGGCTAGCACATTTTACTGCCTTGTAAGATATTATAGATTACTGTGGCTAAGCATTAATATTTTTCACTTTAAAGAGTGCTTTCTTCATAAAATTCTTGAACATTAAGGTCAGACGGCTCTTGATTTAAGCCAGCTTTAGTTTGATTGCCTGTCTCTGTTAAGTCTGTGCTTGAAGACGTGCAAAGGCAGAGATTTCAGTATTGCCCATGAAATTTCAGCTGCTTCTGGACTCATTAACTTTTAGAACTGTCTTTCTGCTAGTTGAATCACTCTCTCTCTCAATCATATAGTTCCAATCTCAGGATCATGAAAAAAAAGTCAAGTTCTGCTTTCAGCCAACTGGTCATGTACTCGAGATGGCTTTCATTTCCCGAATGTCTATCCTTCCTCAGGCTACACAGCCCCATTTCCTTCAAACCATGCTCTAAGAACCTGGTTTTACATTCCCTCCTCATTCTGATTCCCCCACCCCCACCCCTGAGTGTGCCCAGTAAATGGCCAGACATAGCTGTAGCTCCCCAAGCATGTTCTGTCCAGAGAGGCAGAACTATCTCCATATTCCATCTCCATGCATTCTTGGCCACTCTGCTAGGCATCTGACTGCTAATTCACAATAAGTTGTTTATTATGAGTTATATTGTGTCCTGCCTAAACAATGTTGAAGTTCTAACCCCCCAGAATCTCAAAACATGAACTTACTCAGAAATTGTTTCTTTATAAAGGAGGTAACCAGGCCTTAATCCAATATGTCGCTATCCTTATGAAAAGAGGAAATTAAGACACATGGGTAGAAATGCACAGGGAGAAGTTGAGCACATGGCTGGATGGAGTCATCAGTAGACTGGGAATGTTAGCAAAGTTTAGCAAATAACAGAAGCTAAAGGCACCTTGGAAGATTCAGCACATAACACAGCCTGTGTCTCATACCTTGATTTTAGACATTTACCAGGACTATGAGGTAATAAATTTCTGTTTTTTAAATTTCAACTACCTAGATTTTTGGTGCTTTGTGACGTGAGCCCAAAGAAAACAATCCGCAACTGTTTCACCCAAATCCAGTTTTCTGTGACTTATTCTGTAATCATTTATTTTTTCCCTTTTTCACAATAATGTTCTGGTTGTCTTAGCCCAAGAGAAAAGATTTTTTTATAGTTCTCCTAAGTATTGTTTTTGTCTCACTTGACTCATTTCTGAACCCAGTTCAAGTCTCTCAAGCCCCGTTTCTACCATGAAGGTTCTCCGTCACTTATTGCCAGTGCTCTCTGTTGAGAATCCTGACAAGGTCACAGTGCTTGGTGGGATGAGGTGGACACCCTGGGAACGACCTTTAGGTCACTACTACTTCTTCATCACAAATGTTCAGCTATTTTATACATATCTAACTCCAGAGTTCAATTTATTATTCTTCCACCAATACAGAACAAAGCACTATAAATGTGTTTAACATTTTTCTGCATCCATCACATGGTGTATTTCAAAATATCCTTCCTTGCTGACTTATTAATAGAAACTTCAAACTTATTTGTATTAACAGTGATTTATTTCTTATTACAAACAACTTTCTTTTCATAGAATACCAATCAATTTATATTTATATATAAATATAAAATACAGTTGATAATCTTGCCCAAAGGACATCAAATATTCTGACTTATAATGCAAAGAATCTGTCTCTGGTCTTTTTGGAAATGTGAAATACAGTGGCTTATCTTTTGTATTTTCTGGCTTCTCAGAGATCTGTTTCAAAGAACTCTTTTTTCACCCCCCAAAGATTTACATTTCTTCTTTCTAGACTGTGATACCTAAAGGTTTTTATTTTCCTGAGTCGTTCTTCCAATCTCTGTGCTTATCTTGAACTTTGGTTTTGTCTTACAATTATTTCTCCTGACCTTCCCAAGCTGAAGATTGTTCTTGACAGAGAAGACGAAAGCACAAGTTATACTCTAGTCCCATGCTCATGTCAACATTCAGTGGTAATGCCCTCTTAACATCTTCACATTGTGAACTTTAATGGCGATTTCTGCTTGTCAACTTGACTATATCTGGAAGGAACTACAATCCAGAATTGGAGGGTTCACCTGTGATCCAGACCTTGAGGCTGGAAGACACAAGGTTCTGACCTGGTTACTGGCATAGAGATCTTGAGGCATAGTGGACAGGAAAAGCTTAGACCCAAGCAAGGTAGTACACAACTTTAATCCCAGGACACTGAAGCAAGGAAATCTTTGAGTTCAAGGTTAGCCTGGGACAAAATAAGACCCAGATCTAAGTGTTTAATCTGGGGTACACCTTCTGCTGGAGGCCTACATAAGGACATTGAAAGAAGGAAGATTTACTCTTCTTGCAGTTACTTGCCAGCACAGCTGTTGGAACCTACTTCTACTAGCTGAAAGAACTAGTCTTGTAGGACTAAGCAACTATTAAGACTCTTGGACTTCCCATCCACAGCTGTCCATTGTTGGGGAGTTTAGACTACAGACTGTAAGTCATCACAATAAATTCCCTCAATACAAAGACATTTGGTAAGTTCTGACTTATGAACTTATGAACTGACACAATCTTTCCAAACAGACTCTACTCATGGAATGGGTGGCTGCTCTCATCACACATGCTTTCTGCCAAAACGTTTACTTGACATGAAGTTCAGAAATTGAATATTTATTTAAATATCCCGTGCTAAGAGATGAATGTTGGGGAATGCGTGATAAAATTCAGAAAGTTCTAGAAGGATTCATTACAGTTTGATTAGATAGCTCTAGAAGATAACAGAATGTAGGTCAGTATCAACGTATAAGTTGTACATGATATATATCATATATATATATATATATATATATATATATATATATATATATATATATATATATCCAAAAGAGAAAATAAACTCCATGTATATTAATTATGTTAACACATCAGGGATTTAATGATTTTAAGAGAAACATATTGTTTTGACTGAGAAAATCAAGTTAAAAGTAGATTCCTTGGTAGTATTAAGGAACCTGTGAAAGGTATGCTTGTTTTAGCTTGGAAATTCTTGGCTAGGCTAGTGTGTTACCTGTAAATGTACAGGTATAGGTGGGTTAGGAGCCACGCTAGAGTCCTGTGCGGGATGGTATTTTGCCTGACAATGGAGCTGTAACTGAATAGGGTCAGGAACTCCCACACTTGGTGTTGGTTTCAGGGAACTGAGAGCTCATCATGTTTCAGTTCAGTTTGACAAATATTTATTAGACATCTGCTTGACAACAAATGTTATGCCAAGTGTTGGCAATCTAAGTACATAATATATAACCAGGCACTGGGCTAGGTGCAGGCTGAGGGATCCTTTCAAGTCATCTCTGAAGGATAAGGTAGGAATAAAGGCCTTTCAGTGAAGCTGGGGATCCCAGGAGATTTCAAAATAGGTGCTTTGGAAGTAGTCGTCATGAGAGACCTCAGGAGCAGAGCCAAATTATGAGAATATAGTATGGGTTATATCCCATGATAAGGAATAAACAGAGCCATTGAAAATGTGGAGTCCAGAGAATGCTCTGCCATCCTCTGAGGACTGCAGGGCTAATTACTCTGGACTGGGTCTCTTAAGTGCATTTCTCAGGTAGCCTTCATAACCTGTTGTACTCTTCTTAACCACAGAACCCTAACCCTGTAGTCTCTCTTCCTTTTCTTTCTTCAGAGGTCAAGGTTAACACTATTCTACAGCTCAGCACTTCTCTAGATGTAGCCTAAGATATATGCTTTAAAGATGACCTATCTCTGTTACACCTTTGTTAGATATACAGAGATGCAAAGTAGAGGGTAGACACTCTGGGATCAGTGTTTTGTTAATCTTATACTGAAGTGTATTGTTAAAACATTAGATAAGCACTCACAATTCAAAACTGGTCCAATTGTGTTCTGAAGGGAGTGCCAAGAAGATAAGCAGGATCCAGTTTCTGTACTCCTTAATCTGAGACCTGGTGAAGATTAAGCCTGATGACGTGTTTTCTAAGTTACCACTGATTATTTTTGCTCCATTTTTCTTAGGTCTATCAGCATTGAATTGTGGGCTAGATGTCTGGAAGTTATCCACCAGAGTTGCACATTGCACAAATACTTATAGACTCTAGGACTAGAGAATTGTTCAAGATAATTTAGAAAATTTAACCTTTAGAAAATTCTGGAAGATGGCAATCTTGAGAAAAGCATCATCAAATTGTATCAATCTCAACCTTAATCCCATGGTCATTGTCACCTCCAGGCTTCTTTTAAAATTTTTTCTCTTATTTTGTTTCACAAACTTGGCTAAAAATTTATTTCTGAACTCTTCCTTTGTGTAGAGTGGTACATTGTTTGAATGACAAGCATCACTTTCCTCTGAAGAGTCACAAGACAAACAATTAACAAAATGATACTTCATCTACTATTGAGCTTTTCTAGTTCCTGTTTCACAAGGGTCTGGAGAGTTAAGCTTATCTTTGCACATATCCCAAGTAGTGAGAGCAAATTGTGTTGTCGTCTTATGAATTCCACTAACAGACTTGTATTCTTGTCAGAAATGGACTCAGCATTTTCATGAGGATGAAACCACTTTCCTAACTGCCCTTTATGACTTTGCTCAAGTTAATATGCAATCAACATGCCTTTAACAGCCTCTTATAAAGTAAGCAAGAGACTTGAAACCCATTCAGAGCACAGTACTTCCTGCTGTGAGTGTGTGGTGAGTGTCCTTTCACCAAGTTCAACACTTTTAAAGGAATTTAATGAAGATATTATGACTTGTTCAAAGAGACTTCCTGAGAGAGTTCTCCCATTTCTCTCCTTCTCGCTCTTCTGTCTATCCAGCAGCAGTTACTTACTGAGGGTAAACTATGCAGTCTGGTTGAATGCTGTATCTTGATGTTATAAGACTTCTACTTAACAGGCACTGTTAGTCCTATAAAAGTCATTATGTAAATCAATTTATAAGAAATACTTTGTCTTTGTTTGTTTATCAACATTGAGGCTCTCTCACTGGCTTCTTTCTGTAAATCTTTTCTTGAATGTATGTAACCAACCCTCATCTGATGGTCAGAAGATGTCAACAATGAAATAGAATGGTCTGCCATTCCCTGGGAACTGTAAGGCTAATAACTCTGGATTTGGTCTCTTAAGTGCACTTTCCAGGTAGCCTTTATGATTTGTGGTACTCTTCTTGACTACAGAACCCTAATCCTGCAGTTTCTCTTGCCTTTCTTTCTTCAGAGGTCATGGTCAACACTATTCTACAGCTCAGAATTTCTCTAGATGTAGCCCAAGATTTATGCTTTAAAGATGACCTATTGGTTATAATATAACAACAAGGCTCTTTTTAGTTTTTCTTCCAGTAATGAGTACTATGATTTTTTCCTTTGTGAAGACTTAGTCTTTGCATGTTGTTCCATGAACTATGCCCCCATTTTATAATTTCTTCAGTTGTTCTTTCTTTACAGTCTACAAGGGAGGGGTGATCAGATCTCTGTCTCTGTCTGTCTGTCTGTCTGTCTGTCTGTCTCTCTCTCTCTCTCTCTCTCTCACACACACACACACACACACACACACACACACACACACACACACACACTCACACACGGCGAGGCTGAAGGAGAGGAGATCAACCATGATTTATATAAACCAACCCCTCTGAAACTTATAGAAAATGAGTTCATTTCTCGGTTTCCTATCAGACAATTTCAGTCTGCCTTGATTGCTTCGATTTCTTTACTGCTCACTTTTTACTTTCCTATTATGCCATAATTAAAAATATTATATCTGGAGGGAGATATAGAAGACTAGCCATTCACATTTATTACTTCATTTACTAATACAAGAAACAATTAATTACTCAGTTTCATGTGACTGGGTATGGTTACAGTAAGATTCCCATCATGCATTTGGGAAATGCATACTGCAATACAAGTATTAGAGAAGATGAAGTGGACACAAAATGAAGACGTCATAGTCTTCAAGTGCTGATATCTCTTTATTCATTTCTACAGTTAACTGGTTTGTGCATTTTTTTAATCTAACATTTTAAAATCTAACTTTCCATGACATTGGACTATAGCTTTGGTCTTGCCCTGGAAGTACTCATTCTCAGTATCTCTTTTATTTATTTATTTATTTATTTATTTTATTTTACTTTTTTTTTTTATTCTCAGTATCTCTTAATGGATGTCACAAGTTTTTGTTCCTTATACTTAAACAGTGTCTGCAATCCTGCTGTGGTACATTTTTTATTTTATTTTTAAATTTTTGTGTGCTTGTCAGTGCGTGTACATGCAGGCTTGTGTGTGTATGTGTGTGTGTGTGTGTGTGTGTGTGTAGGGATATGTGCGTAAGCATTATGAAAGCAGAGGACACTCTTGGATATAGGTTCTTCTCTGATACCTTGTTTGATTAAAAAAAAAGGTACATTGTTTTTCAGCACTATTATGGCAGGTTACTTGGCATGCAAGCTTTTGGAGGTTCACCTATCTGCACCTCCCACCAAACAATAGGGATGCTTGGATTATACATGTGAGCTATATGTCCAGTTTAGATGTGTTCTAGCAATTTAAAGCTAGTGTTTACAAATCCTCATACCTGCATGGGAAGCATTTTATAATGCCCAGCCACTTCCACAGCCCTTTCTGGTCCTTCGCATACACTACCATGTTTGGCTGTTAACTGTAACAGAAAGATGAAAACTGGGGCAAGCTGGAACCTTGTATTCTTCATGAACAGATTCAGAGAGATAGCGGTGGCAATGAATCAAGAAGAGAGCGCAGGTAGGAGAGCATGACACAGTCTACAGAGAGAAAGAAGATGCCTACACAGTATAGAGAACACAGAGGTGCTACACACTCTGGACCCGAAGGTCTTGAAAATTGAGGGTTATTAGCTTTTCTGACAATCTCTTTGGACTTCTGTTTCTCTTGTCTCTATTTATGTTCTATTCTACAAACTCGCTCTAGATTTACCTTGATGAAGAATAGTTGAAATGATGCCACTAACTATAATACCTCCCATCACTTGGGGCTTTTGAGATCTTGCATAGTTGTGTTTTGATTCATAAAATGCATCTTGCTTATTGGACATAAGTGCTCTAAAATCTGTTTTTTTGAACCCGTATTAAGCATGTAATACAGTGAATGAAAAGCTTCTCTGGTAAACATTTAAAATGAAAATTCTATGTTCTTTTTTTTTTCAATCAAAAATGAATTTCCCATTAAGAAGAAAAAATTCATACTTTTAGAAGGTTCAGTACAAAGCCACTTTTAAAAGGCTTCCATTTTAATAAATTTAGATCAATTCAAGGATGTTTCTCTGCTGCTGAGCCCACGAATTTCTTGTTTGTGGTCAACTGGAACATTTCATTTACTTTCTGCTTTCTTTCTCTAGTCTTGTGATCTCTAAAATCGACTGGTGGTGGTAAGGGCTTAGTTAGATCAAGGCTGTTCATACGGACAGTGGAGCTGAGGGTTGTGTGAATGGCTGGTGTCCAGAACTGTCGAGGAATGACAAGGCACTAATGGCAACCTTGGGAAATACAGTCCCATCTGATGAGGAAGGAGGAGGACATGGACAGCAAAGCCCAAAACAAAGCTTTTCTGAACCAGGAATATACAGTGGACTGTTGATGCTGAGACACATCCAGACAAATATAATGTTTACCCTCTGAAATTCACCTGACCAACTATCTAAAATAACATTCACCCCGTTCACACAAATGGCAGGTCCTGGTGAGACCACTATTGGTTCCTGCAAGATTGCCACTACAATTCATGTAGAACTAACTTCTTTCCTTTCCTTTCCTTTCCTTTCCTTTCCTTTCCTTTCCTTTCCTTTCCTTTCCTTTCCTTTCCTTTCCTTTCCTTTCCTTTCCTTTCCTTTCTGGCTAGAACTAATTTCTAAACTCAGTTTTTTTATGTTTCCTTTTAATGATGGAGCAATTACTTTATATGCTTATACTAATTTTGAAGTCAAAGTTAATATTTATTCAGTGATTCACATATGTTAAAACCCAGGTTTTCAAGCCGGGCGTGGTGGTGCACGCCTTTAATCCCAGCACTCGGGAGGCAGAGGCAGGTGGATTTCTGAGTTCGAGGCCAGCCTGGTCTACAGAGTGAGTTCCAGGACAGCCAGGGCTATACAGAGAAACCCTATCTTGAAAAACCAAAAAAACCCCAAAAAACCCAAAAACCAAAAAAACCCCCCAAAACCAGGTTTTCTGTTCTCATGTTTCAAATGTCACTCTATAGGATATTATTATCAATGATCTTCCACGGTTGCACTATTGTATGAACAGTGTTCACAGATTTTTACCTGTGAACAAACTCATTTTGGCTTCAGTTTTTATTACCTTTGACCACATAACTTAATTAAAACTTACTGATCCACGAAGCTTGACTTCATGGTTAATATTATTAAACCAGAAAGATAACCTTCAAAACATAAGCACTAGAATCCGTTTCTGGCATTTAAATGCAGTTCTAACTATTTAACTAGCCGGCTAAACTGTGTCTACTTGCGTGAGATCCTTGAAGTGGGTATAGCTTGTTGATTGAAGTTCCTTCATAGGAAAGGGGTTGGGGAGGATTGTTGGACCCTTAACCTGAGTATCTAGTCACTACTCTTAGTCAGTTGTATAGTTGCCTGTGGTCTCTGGAGTGTAGATAGGGGCTAAAGTAAATCGACTGAAAAGAGCTGAAGGAAGGGTGTGTCCTTTGCACACTGGGGGCTGGGGGCTGACCTGGAAGTGTGGCTGCTCTGTGGTTTATAGGTGTTCATACCAGAAACCTGTCACCCTTTATAAGTAAGCCTGATAAACTCATTGGTTCACAATGTTGAGCTTCTGTAGAATCAAACTTTGGTTTGTCATTGGAATCATAAAAAGAGCAGGGTAGAGAGGGATGTTTTGGTTCCACCCCACATCTCCATGAGAACATTCTTACACACACACGCACACACACACACACACACACACACACACACACACACACACACAGAGAGAGAGAGAGAGAGAGAGAGAGAGAGAGAGAGAGAGAGAGAGAGAGAGAGAGAGAATGTACTGCTAAGTGAAATGAGCCTGAGCCTGGCATGAAAGGGCAAATGTGGTAGGATTTCACTTTTTTTTTTTTTTTGGTTTTTCGAGACAGGGTTTCTCTGTATAGCCCTGGCTGTCCTGGAACTCACTCTGTAGACCAGGCTGGCCTCGAACTCAGAAATCCACCTGCCTCTGCCTCCTGAGTGCTGGGATTAAAGGCATGCGCCACCACACCAAGCTTGGATTTCACTTATATGAGTTATTTAGATTGGTCAAATTTCATGAGACAGATAGTACAATAGAGGGTAGGTGCTAGTGGGTGAGAGCAGAAGAGACCGTGGAATTGTTATAAGGTAAGCATGCAGTTTCTACTTGTGAGAATGAGAACATTCTGGAAAAGAACGATGATCATGGTTGTACAACACTCTGAAAGTACTCAATGCCTGGGACTGTATACTTAAAAACAATCACGACAAACTGTGAGCTCATTTAAAAATTTCCCATAAAGGGAAATATTTGAAAATATTAAAATACCATTGTGTATTATGATAGGTCAGATTTTCTCCTCGTCCTTAGAACAGAAAGGATTGGAATCATGAGTTTCCAGCATGTTGTTGGGAAAACGGTAAGCATAATGGGCCCGATCTGAAACTGCAAGAAGAATAAGCTAAGAGGCTTAGTTCTGGAGGAAAGAGACAGAGTGGACGCTGCAGAATCAGTACTTCCTCCCAGCGGCACAGAATAATTTAAGGATGTCTTCGTGCCACAGAGAATCCAGGAAAAACAACAACAACAAGGAAATAGGTTCTAGAGCAGAAAGACAGAGGTGATGCATCAAGGACCGGAAGAAGTAGATGCAAAAATGAAAGAAAGGAGGGCCTGCAGAAATGTAAGTAGCTCAGTTGACCCCATAGAACACTGGGTATGAAAGCAGGAGGAGAGGCCACACGCAGCCCAGGAGAACGCTGGAGGTTGGAAGGTCTGCTGAAGGACCCGGAGTGGGCAGAACTGGAGGAAGTGAAAGGGAAGCTTTGTTGCCTGGGGCGGGGGGAAGTGAGAAGCAGAACTTCATGCAGTGATTGTAACTTCCCCCAACTTGTGTACAAAAGCCTAGAGTGGGAGTGGAGAAGGCAGGGTATTGGTTTCCTTTTGTTTAGGTATTCAGGACAGGGCAGTGGGGCACACAGGAGGACCGTAGTCAATGCTAGATATGTTGATAGAATTAGGTCTTGTCTGGTTAGAGAAGGAAGTCAGTGTGGATGAAAGGAGATGGAATTTTGGAAGCTCCCATTGGCTAGCCTGTAGAATTCTGTCCTTATCCAGGAACTCATGTGGAAGATCAGTGGGTCCAGAAACCAGCAAGGCTCCTGTGGAGGTTGACTCTGCCACTAACTAGCCTTCTGTGTTGTATAAAACCTGCCATGTCCTGCCATTAGATCTCAGTCTCCTAGTAACAGAAAATGCATGAGGGTTTGCTGATTTGCATAATACATACATACATACATACATACATACATACATACATACATGTGTGTATGTCTATGTATACATATATTTATTTTTAAATTTTAATTAAGTTAAGTAAAATGCTTATATCATTTCCTCCATTTTCTTTCCTCCTTTCAACCCCTACCACAACCATTCATGGCCTGTTTTTTCTTTATTATTGTATTGCTGTCTCTCTCTCTCTCACTCTCTCTCTCTCTCTCTCTCTCTCTCTCTCACACACACACACACACACACACACACACACACACACACACACACACACACATACACACGTACATAAATATATAAAACCCGTTAAGTCCATTTAGTGTCGCTCATATGCATATAATTTCAGGGCTGGCCACTTGAAATTGGATAACCAATTAGGGGACTCATCCCTGGGAAAAGTTAATTTCTCCTTTCTCAGAAGTCATTAGCTTCCTGCAGTTATTTGTCTCTGGTGGGCCCTATTTGATGTTCCCCCTCTCATGTTAGCATGGCTACTGGTGTTGCCTTTGTTCAAGTCTTCTTTAGGCATCCATATTGTTGAGGTATTTATCCTTCAGTTTTAAATTCTGGGTATGGGTGTCTTGCCTGCATGTATATCTGTATACCTAATGTGCACACTGCCTGGGAAGTTTGAAAAAGACATCAGAGCCTATGGAACTGGAATGATAAGTAGCCACCAAGAAGGGGTTATGAATCAAACCTAGTGGGCTTTGAAAGAGTAGTCATTGCTTTTATTTTAATTACCAAACTACCTTTCAGCATGCATATATATTATATGATATATGATATATTATATAATATATGCATATATATTATATGATATATATCATATAATATATATTGAATTATTCATCTCTCTGTGTGTTTCTGAACATTTGTACATTGCTTATAGAAACGAGAAGAGGGTGTTGGGTCCCCTGGAGCTGGAGTTGCAAGTGTTTGTTAGCCAACTCCGTGGGTGTTTAGAACCAAACTCAGAGTCTCCACAAGAACCAAACTCAGAGTTTTTGATGGGTGAGTAATGTTTCCAGCCAAGACTCCTCTCATTTCTAACATTCTGGGACTATATGTCAGGTGATTCATCTGATGAGTAATTTTCAGAGTCTTGTGGAATGGGAAAACGTTTTATGATGATTTCTTAATATCTAGAATGGAAGTTTCATTTTCAAAGAACTTGGCCTCTTATGCAGTGTCAGGGAAAAATCCACCCCATCCATCAATGAACGGTAGCAACTTCAGATTTCATGTATTCAGGAAAATCTCTCTTCTTTTCCTCATCAGCAAGGCATTCCTGTATATTGGGTCTCCTCAGAAAAACCCTAGCAGCCTTCATTTAAGTACCTCCTCCTCTTCTTTCCCCCTGGTTTGTCTTCACCTCAGTGCTTGGCAAAGATCTCTCCTTTACTGTATTAACAAATAAACAAAAGATAGTTGTCATGGCCTTGCTGGAATATCAAGAATTCAGAACAGTGAGACTGAAAAACTGTGCAAAACAGTGACAACTCTTTTGTCCTTCAAAACTGGCATCCTGGTTGAGGAGATGAAACTCAAACACACATAACCATGAATTAATTATATAAGGCACAGATAGCTAAGTTCCAATATGCAAATTAAATGTGAATTGATGAGATCCCAGCAATCATAGGCTATTAATGGCACACAAGTAAAATGGAACTTGAAGTAGGCATTGGTCAGTAGGGTAAAATTCCATTAAAAGATTCTCTTGATCATCAACTGGCAGAATCCAGTGTGACTGGGAGGATGGAATTGTTTTATTTTTGTTGGCTTTTTCTGCTTCTTTCCTCTTTTTGAGCCTTCAGTCCATTGGGTAGTTAATCGTCATATATTTGTGGTTTCTTACATTTCATGCCATTATTTGGACACCCACTATCTTTAACATAAAGTAAAGCCTGTCTTGTGGTTGGGAGAAATTGTGTGGTCATTTGCTCAGATTGGCAAGCCACTCTCCTTGCTGGCCCTTTCAGATCCTTTCAGGGATTTGACCTCTGATATCAGAACAGGCAGTTGGCAGTCAATGTTCCATGCTTGCTGTGCATTGATAAGCATGTATTGCCACTTAATATTTTCCTTGCTCATATCTCTTCCTCCATGTCATACAAAAGCCTGTTGCAATAAGTTGAAGCTGTCTATCTAAGAAGGGATGAGAAGGATTTCCCTGAGATGGTGATGTGAAGTTATGCTTGAGGTAAAGTGACATTTGATGTAAGAGTCAAGAATCTTTCCAAAAATGACTGAAAAGTAACTAAGGAAGATGTGATATGTAGGATGTAGGTCTGCCTACATGAGAATATTAAACTCTGTGGTTTAAATTTGGAAGCTGTACTATTCATAGCCAGTGTGTTGAGATAACTATCACTGGGGGCTTAGGTGCTCATTGTAATCTGTAATTTCTTTAAAATATAGGGCGTTCTGGGTGTAGGTGATTCTGGATGAGTAATGTTGCCTGCACCTTGTCAAAATAGAGAATTTTCAAAAGTTCCTATATTTTCCATATAAAATTAGTAGATATTGAAGGGCACAGTGCGAAGATGCTTTACTGAATCTCACAAAGAGGCTATCAATCTAAAAAATATATATATAATGACAACAATAATAATTATGACAATATGTTGAATAATTATTGTCTTAGATATCATTTGGCATTAAAATTATTTTCATTTTAGTTTTTGTTTGTATGCATGTATATCGGTGTATAACATGTATACTTAGTAGGAATACAGCAAGAAGACAGAGCATTGAATCTTCTGGAACTGGAGTTTACAGATGGTTCTGAGCCACCATGTGTGTGGTAGGAATTGAACCTAGTCCTTTAGAAGGGTTCTTAACCACTAAGCCATATCTGTAGCCCCTTGGACATGTTTAAGCTTGAAAGAGCTGAGGAGATGCATGACTATCAGTAGAAAGTGAAATTGTGGAGCTAGACCTTCATAACAGTTTGTATTTATTCACCATCTTTCAGGTCCAATAATGCACGTCACTCTCTTAAAGTAAACTTTCTTAAGACTTAGAATGGCAGAGTCCTACATAGATGACACTATTTGTTTCAATGTAAATGGGCTTAAACAAAGCAGTCTAACAAATTTAACTTCTCAGTTCCATTGGCTATTATGATGTTTAATAACAATTTGCAGCTATTGGCTATCCCACTGACCTACAGAAACAGAGAACATTTCATAGATATAAAAAGTCTATTGTATCCCATTGGATATGCTGGGCATCTCTTCAGAACACAGCATCTTTCCCAGCAGTATAGCTCTATCTTCCCTACTGAGTTGCTTTTGTCAGGATATGCATCCCACAGAGTAAAGAGAGTTTTATCTTTCCAACCATGCTATCTCCATCTCCCAGCAGGACCTGGTGTGTATGGTATCTGATGAGCAAGACTATTTTTAACCACTCCTCAGTGCATAGAAAGATGCTTATAGTTGTTTCAATAAGTCAGAATATGTCTCCCAGAAGAGATAACCTTTGGATTGGATTTGGAAGGACAAATATGAGGTCAGCAGATTGAGCCAGGCCAGGCCTCCGTGAGACAGAGTAACCTATTCGGATACAGTTATTACAGATTGTGTCTAAGCAGAAGGTCACAGTAAGATGTTCACAGTGGCTGAAGCAGAGGTTGCAAGTATGTGTGGTACATGAGTGGGTTACTGTGAGGGAGCAGTTGGGAGAGGATTTAGGAAGTAAAGGTACAGTTTCAGGTCAGATAGATGTACTTATCTATTGTTTTGTTGGTTGGAGGAGCCTAATTGTGAGATTCATATAGAAGATGGATGGGAAAGAGTTAGGTGCAAAGGAATAAGCTCTCTTTATGTGTGTTGGCTGCTGTTGTAGAGGCAGGCTCTTTCAGGTACTGGTTCTGGATAGAAAAGGCAGTGCATGGTTGATTGTGGATGAGGTGGGGGTGAACAGACAAAGAATGTGGGAGCTGAATCACATTTCTTTTTTTAAAATTAGATATTTTCTTCATTTACATTTCAAATGCTGTCTCCAATGCACCAGATACCCTCCCTGCTCCCCAACCTACCCACTCCTGCTTCTTGGCCCTGGCATTCCCCTGTACTGGGGCATATAATCTTCACAAAACCAAGGGCTTCTCCTCCCATTGATGGCTGACTAGGCCATCCTCTGCTACATATGCAGTTAGAGACACAAGCTCTGGGAGGTACTGGTTAGTTCATATTGTTGTTCCTCCTATAGGGTTGCCCTTTAGCTCCTTGGGTACTTTCTCTAGCTCCTTCATTAGGGGACCTGTGTTCCATCCAATAGATGACTGTGAGCATCCACTTTTGTATTTGCCAGTCACTGGCATAGCCTGAATCACATTTCTAAATAGACTAGTTAAATGGGTTTGCCTGAAAGGACTGAAATGCCGTGGGGGAATTTGTGGTAGCATTGTAGAAGCTAGGAAGAGTCCAGACTGGAGAGTCAGATTAATGAGTAGAGTTTCAGTTCTGAGAGAAGCCACTGGAGACTCCTGAGAAAACCTATAGTGTTGTCAAAGGTGGCCATAAAAGGAAAACAGACACCAGACAGCACTAAGTGTTACGTGTTTAACGGGAGATAAAACCAAGGAAGCATGCTTGCTGATACAAAGCAATCATAGACACAGAGAAAGAAAAGGTTGCAGGAGGCAGAAGCATTCCTAGACTTTACAGAAGGCTAAATGTTGGTTGCTAGTGTCTAGGTTTTAGAACACAGGGCTGCACTTCTAGGCCAGATCCCAGACCTTGAATCAGGCTGTGTTTCCATGAAGCTCTCTCTGGGACAAAATTAAGAAGCCGTCTGTGGTGGGACTTGACAGCTCACACGTTTTGACACCTGGCTTCTTCATGTCCTTTGATTTGAAATTTATTCCCATCCTTAAAAAGTTTTATTTTGTATATAAAGTATAAAGAACTCACAAGAAGTTCCCCCCTCCTTTGTAAACCCTCTCCCATGTTTATATTTTCATATATTGCTCTGTTTCCGTTTAATTCTCTTTCTCCCACCTCAAGGCCCAATGATACCCTCAAGACTACTCTTTTCCTAATAAACATTGCCTTCCAAAAGAATTCATGGTCCTCTTTTTCTGAATGGATTATTAAGTCTAATCATTACTCCTTTTATTATATTTAACAATAGGGATGTCCTGTAAGCAAAATCTCTATTTTCCCTATTTATTTTTTGAGACAGTTTCACTATGTAGTCCAGGTTGGCCCTGAACTTGGAATATCCCTTGCCTCTACTGTTTAAGCACTAGTGGTCTATGTTTCTCAGTTTCTTTTCTGTGGCTCTCATAAAATATTCGGACAAAGGCAAAGTAAGTTAGAAAAACTTTCTTTCTTGTTTTTTTGTTTTTTTTTTTGTTTTTTTTTTTTTTTGAGACAGGGTTTCTCTGTACAGCCCTGGCTGTCCTGGAACTCACTTTGTAGATCAGGCTAGCCTCCAGCTCAGAAATCCGCCTGCTTCTGCCTCCTGAGTGCTGGGACTAAAGGCGTGTGCCACCACGCCTGGTTTAGAAAGAGTTTTCTTAAGCTCAGAGTTTAAGGTTGAAATCTGACATAGTGGGGGAGTCATCCCAGCAGGAACTTGAGGGAGCTGGTCACACCACATCCATACTCAGGATCAGAGAGCAATGAAGTGAATTCATGCTACGTGTGACTAAGATAGATCTTCCTCAACTGACTCCAAGTTTTCCTCCTTGCCTTCCTTGATGTCCCCTGAGTCTTTTTTTTTAATTATGTTTTTTTTTATTAGATATTTTCTTTATTTATATTTCAAATGTTATCCCCTTTCCTAGTTTCTCCTCTGAAAATCCCTATCCCCTCCTCCCTTCCTCTGCTCCCCAACCCACCCACTGCCTATTCCTGGTCCTGGCATTCCCCTACACTGGGGCATAGAACCTTCACAGGACCAAGTGCCTCTCCTCCCATTGATGACCAACTAGGCCATCCTCTGCTACATATGCAGCTAGAGCGATGAGTCCCACCTGTGTTTTCTTTGGTGGTTTAGTCCCAGGGAGCTCTGGGGATACTGGTTAGTTCATATTGTTGTTCCTCCTATGGGGCTGCAAACCCCTTCAGGTCCTTGGGTCCTTTCTCTAGCTCCTTCATTGGGGACCCTGTGCTCCGTCCAATGGAAGGCTGTGAGCATCCACTTCTGTATTTGCCAGGCACTGATAGAGCCTCTCAGGACACAACTGTATCAGGCTCCTGTCAGCAAGCTCTTGTTGGCATCCACAATAGTGTCTGAGTGGTGATTGATGAATCCCCAAGTGGGGCAGTTTCTGGATGGTCATTTCTTCAGAATCTGCTCTGAATTTTGTCTCTATAACTCCTTGTATGGGTTTTTTGTTCCCCCTTCTAAGAAGGATCGAAATATCCACCCTTTGGTCTTCTTTCTTCTTGAGTTTCATGTGTTTTGCTAATTGTATCTAGGGTATTCTGAACTTCTGGGCTAATATCCACTTATCAGTGAGTGCAAATTATGTGTGCTCTTTTGTGATTGGGTTACCTCACTTAAGATGACATCCTCCAGATCCATCCATTTGTCTAAGAATTTCATAGATTTATTGTTTTTAATAACTGTGCAGTACTCCATTGTGAAAATGTACCACATTTTCTGTATCCATTCCTCTGTTGAGGGACATCTGGGTTATTTCCAGCTTCTGGCTATTATAAATAAGGCTTCTATGAACATAGTGGAGCATGTGGGCTTATTACAAGTTGAATGTTCCTTGAATCTTAAGTGTGGGGGTTGTACTGTAGATGTAACAGATGGAGTTGGGTACCTGAAGGTCACTAGGTTTCTGAATTTTGATCATTTGTGGACTTCTAAAATAGTCTCAATCTACTGCAAAAAGAAACTGTGAGATACAGTCTTCTATGTATGATAGAGAAACTGTAGTCATGAA
The DNA here is from genome assembly GCA_902729485.2 of Mus minutoides. Classification (NCBI taxonomy): domain Eukaryota; kingdom Metazoa; phylum Chordata; class Mammalia; order Rodentia; family Muridae; genus Mus; species Mus minutoides. Next base: position 93,395 of record CACVCL010028232.1, read on the forward strand.
ATCCCAAGAATCAGAAAAGCTTCTTTCCATGGATGGTAATTAACATAAAGACATACAAGTGAACAATTTGCAGATAGCAAGAGACTACAGGGAGCATTCAATCTTAAATGGGATGTCTTTGTCAAACTCCTCCTATAAAGGCTTAAGAATCTATGTGGAAGTGGAGGCAGGAAAATTTCAAGAGCCAGGGGTAGTTGATGACTCCAAGGAAACACTATCTTCTAGACACAACAGTACTGATAAGTGTATAAACTCACAGAAAGGTGCTTTTCTTTATTGCTTTCTCATTTATATACTAATATATGAATTCAGAGGTGGCCAATTTAGATAGACTGGCTAGTTACCTTACTCCAGGGATGCCTTGTCTCTACATTCCATGGGGTTACATAAAGGTTGCCCTACTCAATCAACATTTATGGGGATACTGGAGGTTGGATATCTGAGTCTTAACATGTTTGCAGCAAATAATTTACTTGATGAGCTCTCTCCCTTTATCTGTTTCATTAACAAAAAAAAATCTACAAACACGTGTTCTACTCTGTTCTGGGTCATGTTTAGCAATAACTAACATCACTTACAAAAGGAAAAGTTTCAGTTTGACTCATGGGTTTTAGATGTTTAGACTAGTCTGTCTGATAGCTGTGGGCTTTTGTAAAGGCAGAACATTGGGGTTCAAGCTCATGGTGAAACAAAACCAATCACTTTATTGCCAAGAAGTGGAGGAGAGGCAAAGGAGCTATGATGGAAGAGTCCCCTTCAATGGTGGGCTTCTGCTTGTTCTCATCTCACAAAGATTTTACTGTCTTTCAATAGAGCAACACAGGGGCTAAACTTTTAACACAAGGGCCTATGGGAAACCTTCAAGATCCAAAAGATAACCGCACCTAAATGTAAGTCAGATAACATGCCACTGAGTTTCAGCAGAATTATAATTTGTTTTAAGGAATCTTGATGTGCAATGAAATATACTCTCAATATGCCTGTATATAATCTGACCAAGCTATTAAAGATAAGCAAGGGTTCAAATAGAAACTGTAGAGAGAATCTCTTGTGTACTGTGTGGAAGCATGACCTGTCAATAAAAGCTGATTGTCTATTACATGGGGTAGGAAATAGGTGGGAGTTCCTGTAGGGAGAGAGGAACTTTGGGATGGAGGCAGGCATGGGAAGAGAGTCACCTGAACATTGAGGAGACAGAGGTAACAAGCTATATGGCACTCCTAGAGTAGACTAAATGGGTAAATTAAGTTATGGATTAATTGGATGATGAGCAAAAAGCTTGTGGTCTAGGCATTTATTCATAAATAATAAGTATCAGAGTCTTTATTTCTGGAACTGGGATGTGGTTACAGAAAACTACTGGCATGAATATTCATATGATATCTATATATGACATTATGAACCTTATATTTATTTCCCTATATCTAGATTATCTATCTATCTATCTATCTATCTATCTATCTATCTATCTATCTATCATCTATCTATCTATGAATAATATGACATAACTTGACATAGTAGGCTGTAATGTATGATGAAAACCATGTGTTTAGAATTGCAAAGTCAAGTTTGATTGGAGCTAACTCTGTGATTTTTAGGCAAGTAGCTTATCCCCTTCAAAACTTCAATTTTCAAAACCACTTTCATTGCTTCTCCGGGAGTGTCACATCATGCACCCTGATTACAATCCCTTTCCAGTCCTTCCATGTCTGCACCTCACCCAATTCTGACCTCCCCCCAAAAGAAGTAAAAAATAAAAATAAATTAAAAAACATACTTTGTGTTATATATACATATATTCTGGCGAAATTCTTCATGGCCTGCCTCTTAAACATTACTGAGCCCTTCTCCTCCAACATCTCTGACAGAAGGCATGATTTGTGGAGGACTACTCTTTGGAATCTCTATCATACTTTTTAAGAGTTCTCTTAAATGGCTTTCTGACTAGTCTGTTCTTTTTAGGTGAGAGGAGTGTTGGGTGGGGGTAGGGGTTGTCACAGAAACCTTTCATGACCCCCCCCCCCCACTGTGCATCTGTGGTCATTGACATCATGGCAAAAGTGGCCTTCTTGCTCTTCACGTTAGCAGTAGCACGAATCATGGGCCTCCCCTTTGATGAAATCACAGACCACTAACACTTGCCCCTGCTGCAGTAGGTCTGGACTACTGACCCAGACAGGCCTATGGATGTTGGACATCGATGTGACTTGAGGTTGCAGCATAGATCACGGACATCCACCTGACCCTCAGTGGCAGCACAGGCCACAGACATAAACACAGACCTGCACTGGAGGAGGATCATGGATCCAGATATGGCCCTTGGTGGCATCATTACGGCCTCAGATAACATGTGCCACAGATGTCTCAGCCCTGAACAGGGAAGGCATGGTTGGATGGATGTGACATGGGTGGTCATGAGTGTGGCTTGCTCACTCTGGCTGTGGCTCTTCCTTCACAATATATAAATCATAGCATCAAGGTGAGCAGTGTGTTTTTACTGTTAATTCTATACAAAGGGATTAGTTATAATTTGATTCTTAAAAAAAAAAAAACCAAAACAAAACAGGATATTTTCAGAGTACTCCATGGAGTAATTTTCATGAAGACTGGGTAGATTATCTTATACACAGAGTAAGAAAACAATGTTTTGCCATACTCTTAGAATAGATTAAAAAATTTTTACTTCATATCCAAGAATCTGACCATGGTAGGAGACTTTCTGTCTTGTCTGCCTCTCTTAACAGTTATTGGGAAACCTTGGAATATTGTAGCAAGGGACTGGGTCTGGGACTGGTGACTGGTGATTCAGAGGGCAGAAACTAGAGAGCAGTCTGCTGAGTCTGTGTGACCCCAGCCCTCTCCTTCCAGGTAGTGACTGCCTTGCCTGATTTCACACTCTTTTGCCATGGAGACTAACATTTTCAGGAGGAGGAAAGGCTCCTCCTCTGCTTGTCTGCTATTCTGACACAGCAGGTGTTATGTAATTGTCCTCCTTCCAGCTGCCCTTTGCCTCCTTTGCCTTGGGATATGCTTTGTTTTTACCATGTCTACCACGGAAGCCTGAGGTTTAGTGGTCTTCTGTGACAATACCACATTATTTCTAGGAAGACACCACTGTGTAGTATTTACACCTGGGCTTCAGAGTAGGGTCAAGTCCACAGTTNAACAATATGAACTAACCAGTATCCCCAGAGCTCCCTGGGACTAAACCACCAACCAAAGAGTACACATGGTGGGACTCATGGCTCCAGCTGCATATGTAGCAGAGGATGGCCTAGTTGGTCATCAATGGGAGGAGAGGTCTTTGGTCCTGTGAAGGCTCTATGCCCTAGAGTAGGGGAATGCCAGGGCCAGGAATAGGGAGTGGGTGGGTTGGTGACCAGGGAGGGGGACCAGGGGGAGGGGGTTTTTGGAGGCGAAACTGGGAAAGGGGATAACATTTGAAATGTAAATAAAGAAAATATCTAATTAAAATATTTTTTTAAAAAAGAGAAATAACATTAATGGAATACCTAGGATCCATAAAAAAAGAAAAGGAAATGATCTTTTTGAATCTCTTTCATAGAACAACTCTGAATTCCAGATAATCCAGGTAGTGGAATGAGCCCCGAAAGCTTCTGCTGTTGCTTGATTTGTGTGAGTACCTGGTAAAGAACTGAGAAAATGCCATGTATCAGTTTCTTTCTGTGTGTCTTATCGATCACATGTCTGTTATCTGTGTCTGGGAATGCTTACTTATCTCTGTTCAGTTCTGTTAAGTCAACTGATACAGCTTATTCCTGTTGTTGAGTTGTGGCAGGTACAGGCTGGTCTCACTCACATGACTGTCTGGAGCTGAGGGATGTGGAATATTGAGCCATGTTTTCTTCTTTTCCAGGCTTGCTTGTTTACATTTTTGTAGCTGGTTTCCAAGAATTATGCATGGTATGCAAACCCTATTAACTGACAGGGCATCACTCCTATGTATTCAAGAGTCCATAGAAAGTGGAAAAGTCGGTCCAGACTTTAAGAGCAGAAGAAAAACAGATCTCATCAAGTAAGGAGCTTTCCTGCAGAGGGATATTGCAAAGGAGCTGAGTGTCGGAGTTCTGAACACTTGGGGACCACATGTTCATCCTAATCAGTCCTTCCTCTGGGCACCAACATCCTTGACACAATGATTAGTGGGCCTCTTCATCCACTGCATTCCAACAAAGTGCTAAAATAATTGTTTCTTTATGTATTGTAGCAAGGACTTTTTTGACACCGGTTTGAAGGAAGAGAAGCTGTTCTAGTTTCATTTCTGTTGCTGGGATGACATTAATCCATCATAAATTAGCTGATGGGAGAGAGGGCTTGGCTCCCAATTTTATAGATCATCATAGCAGGAAAGTCTGGATGGCAGGAACACTTAAAATAGTGGCTCACACCACAGACACAGTCAGAAGCAGAGAGATATTAATGCAAACATGCTTAGTACCCACGTAGGTTTGTTTTTAATCTAGTCTGTGACCTCCAAGCCTAGAAATTTGTGTCACCTATAACAAGTGGGACTTTCCACCTCAGAATGGTTCTGTGTAGAAGTGCCCACAAGTCAGCCTGATCTAGAGAATTCTTTACTAAGATTCTTTGCCCAGACATTCTAGATCATACCAAATTGACAAAACTAACAGTCACACACAGTTCTCTGTACGGGTTAAAGTTTCTGACAATTCCCTTTATTTTTCTTATTAACTCCCACCCTCCAACCCTCTACTGATAATTTTAGCCAGGTGATTCTTTCTACTATAAAGAGAACAAAACACAGTAGCAGTTTGCTTTCTCCGTGTTCCATGACTCAAGTGTCTTAGCACATGGTCTTAGCAACAAATCCTGGATGTGAACCACACGCACTGGCACATGTACTGGTATGAGCTAGGAATGTCTGAGAGTCTATGGGATCTTGCTGGACCCCATAAAATGTAGCCTGCTCTTAGCATTAGACTTTTTATTAGCCTGTAGTGTCTACTAGAAGCATCGTTTCTCCATTATATGATATCTCCATTTACGTTGTGGTGTGTGTGTGTTTATTCTACAAAGCCTCTATAGTAGTTTTGTATAAGACTTTCTGGGAGGTCTTTTATTTTTTTTAAATGTTATTTTATGTGTATGGGTATTTTGCCTGCATATATGTCTATAACCACTTATGTCCCTGGTGGCAATAGATGCCAGAAGAAAGCACTAGATACTTTGAAACTGGAATTACAGATGGTCGTGAGACACCTATTGATGCTGGTAATTGAACCACTATCCAGTCCAGCTACCAGTGTTCTGAACTGCTCAGATACCTCCGTAGTCCCCTCAGAAGCCTTTAGTGTTAATGATCTCTCTCCATATCCTCTTCTCTGCACTGCCCCATCCCCTACCCCATTTAACCTTCCTGTACCTTGTTCCTCTTCAATCTGCTATGCCATTGCATGTTTACTCCCCTCCTTGAAGTGCATTCCCATGATATAATTTCTGACCTCTATGAGTATTCCAAAAGAATCATGCATATCTGAAAATTTGGAGCTAACATCCACAAATAAGAGAAAACGTGATGTTTGTCTTTCAGGGCCTGAGTTAAAAAACCCAGAATGTTTGTTTTTAGGCCCACCTTTTACCCATAAATTTCATAATTTTTAGCTGAATGATACTGCATTCTCAATGTTCTATGTTTTCACTGTCCATCCATATGGTGTGCTTCAGTGTGCTATGTATGCTACCGGGGAGAAGAGTCATCATCAACCCTCCCCAGCTGCTTACCCTGTTTGCTGGGGCAATAGTGGAATGAGCATCATTGGAAGAACTCACCACTGTCTGACTGGGTTCAGGGACCATTTCACAATCTGAAGCCCATACCTGGCATCATTTTCTGGGCCAAGAACCTTGTAGCTAAACAGGTCATAGGCACTGGAGGAGAATCTTATACTACTACTGTGCTAAATAGACTCCTGTTATACCTTAGGTGATTGCATCGCTCAACCCCCACCAGAGACACTGGTGATGGCGATTAACAGAGATACAACTGATAAATGGGAAGAGAATAAGTGATCACAGAATGCTCAACCTGAACATGGGGCATCTATATCAGATCTTCTCCTCCCAATACTCAGGGATCATTGAGAAGAGAGAGTGGAAAGATTGTAAGAGCCAGGGGCAGTACGTGACTAGAAGAATTAAGTGTTTTAAAGAGAACCTATTAAATGTCATTTAATTCCATGATGCTTACACTTGAGCATAGGACCACCCCTTGCAGAGCTCCTGGCATGCTCTTGCCTGTGTTTCACTGGTCCTAGAGCATCACTCTTGAACATCCTGCTTAGGAGCCTAGAGCTGCCTTGGTCTCTATTTCACTTCCTTCTTCCTCTGGGATATAGATACAGCAGAGCATAGCAATTGCGGCAGCATAATATGACCTACACAATCTCATATCAGACAAAAATCCAAGCATGGAGAGGGGAGGAAGTCATACAGTTTCACCCCTAGCTGAGGATCTACTGGGTATTGATAGTGGCTGAGGATGGGAGAGTCAGTCTTTTCAAGGGTATGACTCCTGATCTATGGACCATACTGTAGGAGAAGGTCACATATCCAAGGGGTATATGGGTAGCACAAATTGTGCTTGATGGGTTTAAAAGAAGATGAATTATGTTAAGTGGATAGGGGAGGCATGGATCCTGGGAAGTGTGGGGAAGGGGTAATGATGATCAAAAGACAGTGTATGAGATTCCCCAAGAGTTGATGAAAGTAAGGCGAAGAGGAACACAAGTCTAGAAATTGGTAAGAGAAATATGGGAGTAACATTGATTTTCCAAGTCTTTTCTATTTGCCTTTGTAACAACCTCATGCCTAAAATAAATCACCTTTCTCATTTGATGTTCAGTTTTGAGGAACGATTCTTTCTCTCTTCCTCTCCTCCACACATATTTCTATTATTTATTTGTAGTCATGAAGTTGTTCTTGTAAATATTTTCCTGGGTTCATTACTTTTAGTCATCCTCCTCACACACAGACCTATGATGACTAGCATCTGAGAGCTCATTTCCCATGGGACATTCCCCAAGATGACCTGAAAGTATAACACAGAGGAAGAAGGAAGGGAGATACAGAACAAAGCAGCTGAAGGCCCCCCAAGACAGATTCAGTGACAACATGACATATAGATAAGCTGGAGTGGCCCATGAAAACCCGAACAACTTGAATGTTAAAAATGTAGGGAGCTTATTTTCTGAGCTAAGTCAGAATGGTCAGCTATCAACCATGAGACAAAGCTGTTAAGGACACTCCATGTGATTTCTAATTAATTCTTCTGTTGTTTTTTCGATGTGTAGGCTAAATCTCAGTGTCAAAAAAAAAAAAAACAAAAAACAACAACACTGGAGTTGTCTAGAGAAACTGCTATCTTTTCGTCTTACATTTTAAAACATTGCAAAGTTTCTGTCACAAACCCTTTCCTTGATTTTTTTTTTTTTTGAATGGAAGGCTGACTCCTGTGTCACTACCTCACCTCTGTGCCAGAAGAACCTTAAGCTCTGAAAAGAAGACAGTTCCTTGTTTCCCAGTCTCTCAGTTTCAAAAGCTTTTTATTTCAATCACAGGATAGCCTAAACATGGAACACAAGCTTTTTTTTTTTTTTTTTCTGTCAAAGTGAAAAATGGTTGGGTGGGAATTCTAATTATGTGGAACATGTGGAACATGCTGGGCATGGTCTTCCTGTCCAAGAAAATTGGTGTAACCACTGTCCTTGAAGCAAATAAAGCAATGCTATGGTGACTAGAGAAGAGGCAGAATTGGCTCGGCATTAGCCACTCAACCTACTGCCTGCACAGCACAGTGCTCTATAAATGTAGGGAATAGTTTCTGCATCAATTCATTGGGATGTTGTTCTGTTTGGCACAGCGGACTCAGTTACAATTATTTCTATAGCCTTTCCATTTCTTTTCTTGTTAATAAACTGACCCTTAAAGAAGCCAAGTAACAAATTAGAAATCAAGATCTAGCCTCTGAGTTTCCTTCCATTCCTGATCAGTGTATATTTGCTATACTGTGATGCTTTTCCTAATAAGGCCTACTTTATAAGTTTTTACTTGGTCAATAATTTGCTTTCTGTACAAAGCCACTCTTTTCTATTTCAAATAAATCAACGTCGTTGGCTTTTGTGGCTTTCGTAGGATTTGTCTTACTAAGTCAATGACAATTTTTGTATCTTTATGAGAACTCTGACCCCCTTTCGACTCACTGAGATCCACTTTGGAATTTTATGATGTACAAAATGGATTTAAGAGACTAAAAAAATAACATTAACAATCCAAGCCATTTCTCCCTTTCTACTCTAAAAATATGGGTTTATTATTTGTTAACACTGACAGCTTCCGAGTGAGGTAAGGGGGTCAGGGACACTGTTAACTGAGTGTTTTTAAGTCGGCTACACACAGAGGAAATAACTTGCCCAAGGACACGGTGACTCAGTCATTGGGATGAAAACAGCCCTTATTTTTTGAGTTTCAATACACACCAAGACCATGATCCAGATGGGTTATGGGATTAGAGTCCTTCACAAACAAGCACATATTAGTCAGACATGGAAATAATTATGTCCCTTTCACATTTTGAACAGAAAGTGAACTCTCAAAGACACTGGCCACAGGGAAAGATTCCCCCAAGACGTTTTTCCCCCCCTTTTTTCTTTTTAAGTCACAGATGTCTAGTATGAAAATGGGAGGGGGAAAACAAAACAAAACAAAACAACCTTCCTTGTCTTTTCTCCCAGGCCTGGCCTCACATAGCACCCGTCACCACACTCCTGTGGGAAGAAGGATTACACTTCACTATTCTCTAGAGTAGATTTTGTTCTTTTAAAATAAACAAACACTTGAATACTTTTTTTTCCTTCTAATATTAGCTTTGGTCCTGAATCAGAATTGATTTGGCATTGAGTAACCAGAGTGGACAGACTCTCTTCTGATGCCCAGTAGTGGAGAGTCTCTCTTGAGACAATGTTCTAGAACTATCATTAAATGTGATGAATCAAAAGAAGGATTACTTTTTACCAAGAAAAATAATGACATGAGATAAACTGCTTATCATCCCCCTGGGCCAGTCACTTACTGATGCCAAAGCGGTCAGCTGCCTACATTCTTATTTTCCCAAATTGGACTGATGATGTTCACGAGTCTCATTGTGCAATAATAAATCTACTTTCTTTGGGAATTGAGGAACAGCTTCACTTTTAAATTCACACAAAGATTTTACACAATGCTAAGTAGAGGCCTTGAACCAACTTACCAACTGCCATTCTTCTCCCTGTTCTTATAAATTACATTACTTTTGATTCTGCAGGAAAGACGTCTTAGTCTTCAGAAACCTACTTACCTTTTCCTAGGTTGTAGCAGTGTTGGATTGATTGACAGGTTAGTTCCTCACTGAGAAGCAGTGTTGGATTGATTGACAGGTTAGTTCCTCACTGAGAAGCAGTGTTGGATTGATTGACAGGTTAGTTCCTCCCTGAGAAGCAGTGTTGGATTGATTGACAGGTTAGTTCCTCACTGAGAAGCAGTGTTGGATTGATTGACAGGTTAGTTCCTCACTGAGAAGCAGTGTTGGATTGATTGACAGGTTAGTTCCTCACTGAGAAGCAGTGTTGGATTGATTGACAGGTTAGTTCCTCACTGAGAAGACTCTTTGGTGTTTTTTCTTCCTTTTATAGCATCTTTTTAAAATTTTTTTCCTCATAGGTAATGTGTCAAAACCCAGCATATCCGTACAATGGATACAACCCGACAATACAAACAGTATTGAAATTAGCATGCTGATATGCATTATCTTTCTAGTAATCTGGGAAGTACACTTGTTAAGAAGGAATGCTAAGGTGAGAGACATGAGTGGTCCTGCCTTAGTTGGCGGGGTTAACTCAGTCAAAATGATGCCGCTTAAGTGGATTTAAGAAAAAAAAAAGTACTCATTAGTTTTGGACACTAGGACATGCAAAAGCAAGGGCTTATGGTCAAATAGATTTTATTTTAAGGTATTTTTGCTTAACTGGTCATCACTCAATCAATAACCTTGTTTGAACATGTGAAGGAAAAGAGATCTTTATTCTCTCTCTTATTAAAAGGATTCATTAACATGTAACCACTTTAAGAAAGAATATGTTTTGTGCATGCATATGACATGTTTGATCACATTTATTCCCCCTTTTCTTTTTGTCCCTTGTCCCTCCCTTCTATTTTCTTCTTTTTATTAATAGTCTACTTATATTCCATGTGTCTTTCCCTAGATTCCACATATGATGAAAAATGTGGTATTTGCTTTTCTGTGTTTAGCTTATTTCAGTTCACATGGCGATCTTCAATTACAACCATTTTCTTGAAGAGTGTATTTAATTATTCTTCATGAGTAAAGAACACGTGTGGGGAGGGGTAGACACACCTCATCTTATTCATTTTATCATGGTCAGATTCATAACTTGGTAATTGTGATACTTCTGTGATAAACATGTCTGGTTGTATGCTGATCAATAATTCCTTGTTATATACTGATGGCTCAGTGGATGCAGTGGATGCTTAGCAGTAGCCTGGCATGTCTGATAAGAGTTCTAATTTGTGGTGTATAAATCTTCTACCTTCTTATTTGTATCTTATTGTTTGTATTGCTGTCTTAGTTTGGTTTTTATTGCTGTAATAAAGACCACGACTGAAGGCAGTTTTGGAAATAAGGGCTTATTTGCCTTATATATACTGTTCATGGATCACAGTCCATTATTGAGAGACTTTGTAGCATGAACTAAAGGACAGGAACTGAAGGAGACACCGTGGAAGAACACTTATTGTCTTACTTTCTAGGGTTTGCTCAGCCTGCTTTTTTATGCAACCCATAACCATCTTCCCAGGGGTGGCACCCTGCATAGGGGGCTGAACTTTTCTATACCAAACATTAACCAAGAACGTGCCCCAGATTCTTCCATACGGTCAATCTGATGGGGGGCATTTTCAACACCAAAGTCCCATATTCCCAGATGACCTAGGCTGTATCCAGTTGTCAGGAAACAACAGCAACAATAATAGCAAGAAAACTAATTAGAAAAGATAATAGAATAAATTAGCTTGTTTTCCTATTTTCCTTAGTGCACAGGTACACAGTTTATCTTGTGTAGCTTTACCACAGTCATGAAGCTCGACATCTTTAAGGCCTTTCACATAAGATCACACTATAAGCAGAGGTGACTTTATTTCTTTATTTGAAAATCAAACGAACTTTATAATTTCTTTCTTGGATAATTGTTTTGATCAGCTTTTCCAGGATTGTATTGAATAAAAGTGGTCAGAGAAGACATTTTTTATTGGTCCCGACTGTATGGGAAAATGATTTCAGTTTCATATCACCGAGTATGCCGTTAGTGCGGGGTTTGCCACATACTGTCTTTAGGTCTTGAATATGTTGAAGTGTACTCCTTGTGTACCTAATTTGTTCATAATTTTGAACAATTTTTATTGTATTAATTTACTCTTTGAAAATGTTATACATGCATATAATGCATTCTGGCTACATCCTCCTCCTATGCTCTCCTACCCTACCAACCATCATCTCAGAAGGTTTATGTATTTCTGTTTTGGTTTTGCTTTGAGACCTACTGGATTAGCCAGGGACAACCGTGTGGGCATGGGCGTGGGGTTGTCCACTGGGACTTGAGTGACTCACCCATTGCACCATCACTGAAGACAATGATTTTCCTCTCCACGGGCCTCTCCCCCACCTATGACTGACTGTTCATGGGCTCAGCTTTGCGTGGATCCTATAAAAAAAACAAAACAAACAAACAAAAAAAAAACAAAAACCAACCCACAGCTGCTGTGAGTTTATTAATCTCATAGCCCTGTTCATAAAACAGTTGTCTCATGCCCTTCTTGCCATCATCCTGGCTCTTATTATTTTCTACTCCTTCTTCTGCAGTCTTCCTGAGCCTTAGAGTGGATGACATGTGTATTTTGGTTAAGGTCCAGCATGGGCAGTCACTTGCTCTTAGCACCTCTACTAGTCACGGGGTTCTTTCATTAAGAAACAGTTGCGAAAAGAGAGCTTCTTTGATCAAGGATGAGGGCAGGACTAGCCTATGTTTAAACAACATGTCACTTAGCAAAACAACCGTAATGAGTTTACCCCTAGTGCCTATGCCTTCCCCATCCATGGGCATTGGACCAAGTCCACAGTACTGGGTATGAATTCCCTCCTGTGACTTGGCATTGGATACAATAACAGGTTAGTGCATTGTTCCAATAGCAGTCAAACCACTATTGTACCAGTAAGCTATCTTGTCTGACAAGGTAGTAATGTAGTGTGCAAGGCCCCAAGCTGGGAAGACCATTGCTGATGCTTTTCTCTCTCGGTTGTTTGCATAGAAACCTCTGGCAAGTGAAAGTTAGCCACCAGGCAAGAAGCTTCCAGCTTAGTTCTAGCATGGTCCCTATTTGTTCTAAAATCATACATAGTACCTTCAGTTAGGGTTTTACTGGTCAGTTCTGGCAGTAATGAAGGGCAGTTGCTGTGCCCTGTATAGTTTTAAGGGCCTTTAAGGACTCCCTGACAAACATTTCACAACTTTTCCACACTGTACTAGCTGGTTTTGTGTGTCAACTTGACACAAGCTAGAGTTATCACAGAGAAAGGAGCCTCCCTTGAGGAAATGCCTCCATAAGGTCCATAAGAAAATGCTGTAAGGCATTTTCTCAATTAGTGATCTAGAATGGGAGGGCCCATTGTGGGTGGTGCCATCCTTGGTCTCATTTCTAAAAGAAAGCAAGCTGAGCAAGCCAGGGGAAGCAATCCAGTAAGCAGTACCCCTCCATGACCTCTGCATCAGATCCTGCCTCCAAGTTTCTACTCTGTGTGAGTTCCTATCCTGACTTCCTTTGGTGATCAACAGCAATGTGGAAGGATAAACTGAATACACCCTTTCCTCCCCAACTTGCTTCTTGGTCATGATGTTTTATGCAGGAATACAAGCCCTGAGTAACTAAGATACACACCCATTACTTTTGTGTGCATGATTTGTGTATTAAGCATCTGCATGTGTGTTTGTGTGTATTGATGTTTGTGTGTGTGTGAGTGCTTCTGTATTGTGGAGTCCATGTGGAGATCAGAGGACAGCTCAGGTGCTGATTCTACGCATTCAAGATAATGTCTCTTTATCATCTGCCATTGCAATGGTAGTCTAGCTGGTTTGTGAGCTTTCAAGGTTTCTCCTGTCTCTACCTTCCATCTCATCATACACCAGGGTAACAGACGTATGTGACTTCTGGTTCTGAGGAATTTGAACTCATTCCTAAGGAATAGTGACACTGGTGGTGGTTTGAGTGGGAAATGTTCCCCATAGGCTTATATATTTTAATGCTTATTCTCTGTTTGGGGCTCCTTGGGAAGGCTATGGAACATTTAGGAGGTAGAGTCTTGCTGGAGGAGCTGTGCCATTGTGGCTTTGAGGTTATATAGTCTAGTTCTATTCCTTGTTCTCTCTCTCTTTGCTTACTGTGTGCAGATGAAATGTGCTAGGTCAGCCTTATGCTCCTGCTACTGTGCCTTTCCTGCCATGAGTGATTGCATCCCTTCTGAAAATAAACTTCCCCTTGGAAGCAATTTATGGTCATGGTGTTTTAGCATAGCAACAGAGAAGTGCCTTGAAGAAAAATGTGTATCACCTCCTTTAAGGATCAGAGGACATTATTAAAGAGGAGACAAAAGGGATATAAGAGCCAGAGGATAAGGAGGAGTGGTGTAGAAAGTTGTTTTATGATCAGGGCATGTCTGCTGTGTTTAGGAACTCACATTACCTATGGCGATCCACGCAGCACCTGCATGAGTTAATGCCTGTCAACATTCTCTTATGGATCAGAGAAATGTTCATGAGCCCCCATCCCTTCCTGAGAAGCTATTGGTTCTTAATGATTTCTGAGAGAGGGCTTTTTTGTTTTTTTGTGATATAACCACCTATAAATTGCCCATGTTTTGGTAAATAATTCCCAACTCAAGCCCATAATACCCTTACTAAACTTAATGGGTCACAAAACAAAACAAGCAAGCAAAACACAAAAACAAACAAATAAGCAAACAAACCAAGAAAATATAAGTTGTTTGGTTCATGGTAAGGTTTTCTATTTCTTGGATGAATCTCTAATATATTTCATATGTTTACCCCAGCTTTACTGTTTTCTATAGTTGATTTGGCTCCTTGAAGATGATTATTTTGAATTCTTTGCCAAGCAATCTGTAGATCATCTTTTCTTTGTGTGCATCCAGAAATTTTTATTTTATTTTGTTGGCCTGATATTTCTTTGATTCTTTGTTACTTGAAGACTTGTGTCACTCAGTTCGCATATGAAGAATTTACTAACTGCTTTTGTGAGAGAAAGAGCTTCACAGATGAGCTTGCTAGAATTCTGGGGTTCTGTCTGGCTTTCTCTGAGGGTACACATGCCCTGCTCGGGGACTATGTATTTTCCTTTAATCCTCAAAATTCAGGCTTGGTTTTATGTATTATTTTCCCTAAGGTTAGTGTATTAAAAACTTCTCTGAAACCAGCAGAGTTATACTGTCCACTAATATCTGTACTTTCTGTCTATATCCATGTTCTCTGTGAGAAATGTGGGCCATGTGTACATACATACAGTTTACTAACCATTCACGGGAGTAGATGTAAGGGAGGTGGCTTCAAATCCCAAGGGTTCTGGTTGTGTTTATGGGTATCTTAGGGCTTTTATTGCTTCAACAACACACCATGACCCAAAAACAAGTTGGAGAGAGAGGGATTTACTTAGCTTATATTTCTACACTACTGTTGACCACTCATGTAAGTCAGGACAGAAACTCAAGCAGGGCTGGTACCTGGAGACAGGAGCTGATTCAGAAGCCATGGGTGAGGAGGGGAGGTGTTATGCTTATTGGCTTACTCATCATGGCTTGTTCAGCCTTCTTTCTTATAAAACTCTGGAACACCAGCCCAAGGATGGAACCACCACCAAAGGGCTGGGCCATCTCCTAGTGATCACCAACTGAGAAAATTTGTTACTTCTGGATTTCATGGAGGCATCTCCTCAACAGAGGCTACTCCCACTCTGAAAACTCTAGCTTGTGTCAAATTGACACAAAACCACCCATCACAATGGCTAAGACCAATTTTTTGTTGATTTGTTTTATGTGTTGATATTTATTACAGGAAATGTACATGACTACTCATTGTTAGTTTATTATCCTTCCAAATGTGTTGAAGTCATAAGGGCAAGACCTGTGCACATGAAATTATTTGTAAACAGAGTTCTTGTAGATAAGACAGGATGAAGACTGTGTCTTTATGAACAGGGGAAATGTAGATACAGATATGTATTTGTGCATAAGAACGCCATGTGCTGACTGGAGTCACGTTACCATTATCCCTGGAATCCACAGTAAGTTCTGGAATCCATCTCCCTCTTGTGCTTTACAAGGGAGAGTGACCCCATTGACACCTTGCTCTAAATGTTTCAGCCTCTAAATTCTGAGACAATAAATTTTCATTGTTTAAAGCCACTGAGATGTAGTAGTTCGAGACCACAGTAGAGGAAAGCTAATGCAGGGATATAGTTTAGGAGTATACACTTTTCATAGCTTGTACCCTACTATGGTCTGATCCAGTCCATATGCTGGATCATGAATTTCTGCGGCAGTAGGACTGGGTATTTTAAGAGAGGACAAGATCATAGTGGCCCATCCTTCTGAATGCCTTTTCTAATATGAGCACACTTATTCTCAGAAGGGAAGGCTCTGGGAGATAGTTGGCCCTCAGGATTTTTCTCTTCCTCATTCACTAAGTTGCCATGTAGTTTTTCTGCTCTGTTATGAGCACGAGGTCATGAAGTAATCACAAGTACAGAGACCCCAATCTTGAATCTCCAGCGTCCAAACCACAGAGTAAAGAGTTTCCTTTCCTTCGAAAATTCTCTAGCACCAGCTCTTCTATTACAGAAAGGGAAGGGAGGTTAGGGCATTTCCCTTGAGCATCTGGCTTTGGAAGTTCAGTATTAGAAGATGCTAAAACAAAGTTCTAAGAGAACACACACTGTCTAGCTCACATCCCTGGAGGCAATTATTCCGGACAGAGAAATTAAGGAAATTCTTAAGCTGATAAATGTGTGGAAGCCTTTGGCCTCAGTCACACATCTACATTTGATGCCTCTGGCCTGGGGCATTTACATGTAACTGAAGAGTTGTAGAGCTCTGCTGAACTCAGATGTGCCTGGCAGATACCTAATGCTCATTCATTTATATTCCCTTAAATCTTAGTATATTAAATGTGCCAACATTCAGAGGAAGAAAAAAAGAACGATGAGAAAATTCTGTCGGGAAATAGGTAATTAAAATACTTTTGTGAGTATTACAACAATTTCATCTATTCATATCCAACTGAAAAATCTTTATAGAGACTAGACAACCCAAAGGTTGTGCCGTTTCACATGGACATATTTTCTCTTCCCGTTGTAATTGCATGCTGGACAGTGCGTGGGCCCTAATTTTGTGTCTGTGTTTTTTCCTCTGGGTGAAACTTTTTTGAAGAAAGAGCAAAGATTGCAATGTTGCTATCCGGTTGTGTTTGGAAACACTCTTGTGAGTAGAGGAATGAGAAGCTTCCAGGATTTCTAGTGTGAAGTGTGGCTGCAGTTCTACAGCACAGCTTGGTTTAACATTGTTAAAGCATCTTGATTAGATCTTATATGTATTAGGCTGAAAATGCCCCTGGCCTTTGAGACACAGCTGGCAGTGGATTTTATGGCTCAAGTGAAGCAAATCTGAAGAGAGTGGAGGCCTGATGAACTCCTCATTCAACAAGGCATTGAAGCCACTGGTTGATGTTAGCTTCTAAACCATCAAGATATGAGTCATAATTTTATAACAACAACAACAACAGCAAAATCCTTAAGCATATGTTTTTTTTTTTCTTTTTCTTTCAGGACCAGCATGTAGCTTAGTGGCTGTCTGAGGAAGTTGGGTTAAGTCAAAAGCAATGGTGTCATATTCACAGAAACCATCTACTAGACTATGGTGATGTGGGCCTGTGCCTCTGATCATTAAAGATTTGAGGATCATCCTTGTATAAAAGAAAGAATCCACAGCAATAGATTCATTCTCCAAAAGAAGAACAATGGATATTTAAGAATGGGAATTGCTGGTGGGTGGAAAGTGCATTTCTGTAATCCTGACAGGAGTAGGCTGAGGGTTTCCACTGTAGTCTTGAAGCCACTCTTGGCTGGATAGTCAAGTATTGTGTTGAAAACACAAGAGAGTGTAGACAAAGGTTCTAGTCTTGTGACAAGTCTGTATCTTGCTAAGGCGGCAACAGGAGCAGAATAGTCACAAGAGCAAGGACAAAGAATGAGAAAACACTTTTGGGGTTCAGAGACTACTTCAAGATGAGCACAGTAAAAGCTGTATGATTTGCAAGAAGGGAGCTTCAACGCAGCTCTAGCAAATGGCAGTAAGAAGCTGAGGCCATGCAGGATGCGAACCCATGGAAGGGCAGCTGAAGCAGACTGCATTTAATAATAAAGGAACAACTGGAAAGAACCCAGATGTCCCTCAACAGAGGAATGGATACAAAAAATTTGGTATATTTACACAATGGAGTACTACTCAGCTATTAAAAACAATAAATATATGAAATTCCTAGGCAAATGGATGGATCTGGAGGACATCATCCTGAGTGAAGTAACCCATTCACAAAAGAACTCACATAACATGTA